>BMAW01077541.1:74666-96820 GCA_019974015.1 Nephila pilipes
GGTCCGCTTTTTTTTTTTTTTTTCTCCCTTTTTTTTTGGGGGCTAAACTGCGCCCCCCCCCCCCCCGACAAAAATGCTTGAAGTCAAAAGTGTAAGGTTGGGCCTGGCGACACTTTTTTTGTATATTCTCGTCTGAATGACCCTTGCAAACAAACTCGTGTCCGGAAAAATTCATTTAAAATTCATATAATTAACTCATTAATTATCTAACTGAGCTCAACAACAGATATATGTAGAAAGAATTAAGGCAGTGCCCTAAGAATTAAAGTAAAAACATAAAAATATTTAATTTATAAAGTATTAGATTTCATTGATTTAATAATTACAATCATGGGCACATTTTTGCATTAACGAAAGGCTTGAACAATAAGATAGATTTAAACGGAAGTGAATCGCTTTAAAAGCAACAGTTTCTAAGCTTTAAAAAAGGGTTGAGGAAAATTTAGTATAGAAAGGCAGGAATGAATTATGCAAATTACATGAATTAATACTAGAAAAGAAAAGTATCTTAAAAGAATCGGATGAGGTTATTCATACATTGATTAAAGTATATTTTTTAGAAGTGGATGCAGTTGCTCCAGAGGAATAGCAAGAAAATTCTTCTCAAGTAGTAAATTGAATTAATCCAATGTTAGGAGAAGAAGGAACACGTATTCACAAAATACTTTGCAAATCAGGGTTAAATTGTAAAGCGTTCAAACCTCTGTAATAGTTCCAAAATTGGTGTTAAAAATATTCAGGGGACCCTAAATCTCCTGGAATTTTGGAACAGTTACGAAAGCATTACAGATAAAAACGAAATTCTGGGTAAGGTAAAAAAAAATTGCGTACCTGAAAACATTACTCGCAGGTGAATAAGCATTGCAGTAGCTTCATAAGAATTGAACGAAAAGAGCTATGATGAGTGTATAAAAACTTTGTAAAAAATTCATTTAATCACAGTTAATTCATGGATAAGTTATTGAATCTAAAGCGTTAAGGAGTTAAAATAATAATAAAGTTGTATGAAGATTATATAATAAAATTGAAATTACAGTTCAGAATTTGGAAGCGCAAGGTGTAACAAAAAGTTCGTTTAGTCAATTATTAATGCATGTGTTATTAGAATCTATTCCAGAAGAGTTCATTGTAGAATTTAATAGAAGAAAATTTTTAAAGAAGAAATGTGTTGCAGGTTTATTAGATTTCATTAAAAATGAAACGAAAAGTCGCGAAGTGCCTAATTTGTTGACGCAAGAGAAAAAAAAAAAAATCCCCTCTAAATTTTGAACATGTACAATTTCACAACTTTTTTTCAAGAATTGTACCCATAACTGCTAGTCTTAATGCTGTTGATTATTGTGCATGTATTAGTACAAGTTTCATAACTCATTTTCTTGTGATAAAAGTAAGTTTCCAACTCTGCTTATAAGAAATAGCACATTCACAGTTTTAAAAACAAATATTTAAGTTATATCATAAAAGAACAAGTAGAATTTTAAATATTTGACTAACACAATAAATTTCTAATAAAGACTCAAAATAAAATTTTTGAATAGCTTGACAATAGCCTTTGTTTTGGTATGACCGGAAGAACCTTTGGAAGCAATTTCAGAATCTGGCAATACATGTTTATGTGTGTAATTTTCTTAAGCATTCACAGAAAATTTAACAATGATGTTTTGCAGTGAGGAAGACGTGGGTAGCTTTAGCTGCCAATATTTGCTCTTCTATTTCTGAGTGTTGCTGTACAAAATATGAATAAGTTTTTTGTTTTTTGTTGTTGTTTTTTTTAATCTAATCGACCTGTTGTATTTGGATTTTTAAGTTTACTGGATGCAAGATGTTGGGATGGTTGATGCATATTATATGTCACCCTGTTTTTTCTTTGTATTTCACATTTCTTTCTTTCTTTTTTTTTTTTTTTTACTTCATTATAATTTTACTTTTTTTATTTTCTAAACAGGAGTTTTAAAAAAATCAAACTTTATTTGTAAAATTTATAAAATTTCAAAATAAGGGTTAAAATTTTTGAATGACAAATGAGTTGACTCTTTAACTCTTTATTTTCTTCCTTTCATCAGTTGAGTATTGTATAATTATGTCAATAAATTACAATCCACACTCTATAACAAAAAAAAAACGATTCACCAAGAAGGAATTGTCCGATGGAGACAAAAATTAGCTGATAGGAAAATTATGTACAGAATAGAAAATTATTGAAATTTTAGAAAAATTAAATTATTTATTTCAGAGTTACATAGTTACAAAGTAACGAGCTCAATAAAGTGTTGACCCACCTCTAGCCTGATTCCCTGGTTGATGCTGTCTCCTTCCCATCATATCCCAGACATGCTCCATTGGAGAGAGATCTGACTGGTCAAGGAAGTGTTTGACAAGCTGTAAGACAGCTCATAGCAACACATGACGTATGTGGTCAGGCATTTTCTTGCTGAAAAATAACGCCAGGGTACTGCAGAAGGAACGGTAGCAAAACAGGTCTCAGAATGTCGTCGACGTACCGCTTTGCTGTAAATGTGCCTCTAATGACAACTAATGGAGTCTGACTGTCAAGGGAAATGGCACCCAGACTATAACTCCTGGTTCAGGGTCTGTGTGGCGTGCAATAGTGAAAGCAGGATCGGCACGCTGCCCTGGGCATCTCCAGATACGTCTTCGATTATCGTCAGGACACAGTTGGAAGCAGGATTCGTCGCTAAACACTATACGTCCTCAGTCAGGCTCATTCAAACCTGATCGAGCCAAGCACCACTGTAATCTGGCTCGACAGTGTGCAGACGAGAGTGTCAAGAGGCGTAGCGGTTGGTACGAGAGTAGATTTCGCTCTGTCAGCCGTCTGTGTATGATCATGGTGGACACTCGTGTGCGGATCGCACGTCTGATGATTGATAACGATGAATCAGGCAATGTGACAGCTGATCTGACAATCACTCTGTCCTCCGATCTGCTGTAGTCCTAGGTCAACCGTTACCAACATGACGCTGAAATCTGCCATATTCCACACATTCTTGCCAGCATCTTCTAATCGCCGCATTGCTTCGACCCATATGACTAGTGATTCTCTGATTTGCCCAACCTGCCTCTCTCAATCCAATGATGCGACCTCTTTCAAACTCTGACAGTTGCTCGTAATGAGCTCGAATCCTGCGGCGAGGCATTTTTTTCAGTCGTTCAAAGGTATTCTAAATCGCAATGCAACAGAAAATTTGATCATCAGATTGAGAATCGCTTCTTATACACACCTGTTGAGTGTGCAGCTCCGATGCGCTGTAGCTCAGGCGATTCATTCATCAAATTTTAATCATTTGCATGTTCGGTCCAAATGTCTTTGCATACGAAATTTCGCTACAATCGGGCAACTCCTTCTTGGTGTGTCATTTTGTTGTTGTTGTTGTTGTTGTTGTTATAGAGTGTACACTAATATCGATTCCAAAATAACAATTTAAACCAAATTGTAAAAAAGTAGTGTTTTAGGCTTTAAATTTCGACTTTAGTATTGTTGATCTTTAAAAATTCGGGTTACAAACAGATAAATGAAAAATCTAAAAAATTTTAGATATAGTGTTCTGGCGAATGGGAAAAGGAAGGGGTGGAATGGAGATCACGAACATCTTGAAAAATTCGGAAAAAGTTCGCGATTGAAAAGGTTGGGAACCTTTGCGTTAGAAAATTAAAAAACTCACACATGAAATTAATAATATTATCTGTTATGATATACCCCATAAGGAGTTCCCTCTTAATGGCAGAATTCATTAAAATTCTCTAAAAAATCAGTAGTTTAAATATATTGCATTATTCCTCGTTTGAATATAATGGCGGAACAGCTCTCTTCAACATCAGTGCCAGAAGTTAAAATACCTTAATAACTCGCTTGAGAGAGACATCTCTTTTAATCTGATTGGTAAAGGCGCAACAAAAAGCGACCAGTCCAATTTTCTTTGGACCCGCCGGTCCAGGGTTCGAAACAGCCACCGGCAAACAAGGTCAACAACCGAACTCACCCTTCACGGGATGGAAAACTATCAGACACCAAAGTGGTGACCCAGGACTTGAACATTAGATGGCAGCACAACCTAAAACTACTGGTTGCATATGCTCCGAACGCAAAACACTTGCCTCTGTGTGTCTAATCAAGACTATCGCACATAAATCACAACTAGTGATATCCCGGTAACAGCACACGTGTTGACGAGACTCACCTCTCAAATAGAGATTGTTGATGACGTCAAATGGAAACTGTTCCAATCAAAATTCAATACAAAAGGGAGGGGATGTATATCAATTGCAGTAAGGCTGAAAAAGCGACCTTCTCTACAAATATCAGTTAGAATGTTTCTCTTCGTATCACCACAATGATTCTGGAGGGGAAGTAAACAGCGGCTCTTTTTAACAACAATGACAGAAGTAAAGACACCCTAACAACTAATCTGAGAGAAACCTCTCTTTTAATATGATTGGTAAAGGCGCAATAAAAAGCTACATGTCAATTTTTCTTCGGATCCATTGGTCCAAGATTCAAAACAGCCTCCGACAACCAAGGTCAACCTCTCTCTCTCCCTCCATGGGGTCGGAAAGCCATCAACGCAAAAATGGAATATTGGTTTGGAAACAAAAATCATTTGCATATTTGCTTTAAATTAAGGAAACAAATCTAGGCATCGATTAAATAATTTCTTACATTATATTGACTCATTGTTTACATAATAGTTCATTCTAGCTGGCTTATAACATTTGATTACCGAGACTTATCGAAATAATCTATTAACGCTAAACGATTTAACAAAAAAAACATTGTAACTCAGACTCAGAAATATTATAAAAAGCAAAATATAAAATTTATTGATCTGTCTTCACTCAGAAGCACATATCTTAAGATATCATGCAATATTTAAAAATGGTTAGTCATAAACAAGAGGTTCTATTTAAACCAGGCATGCCAGCTGTACCTAAAAAATGTCATGAACTAGGTGTTCAAGGATCACATCCAAACCAAGGTGGTTAGGAATCAAAGGCAAGATTATCATTTGAAAAGAAAACAAAACCCAAAAGACTTGCGTCAGTTCCTTTCTTACTCCTTGGAAACCTAAATATGATTGTTCAGCGAATTCACACACAGAGAGACAACCTACTGCGAGTTTGCCAACTCTTTTTCAAACCATCGGTTTCTCTGAATGGTCGACGTAAAGGATTCGTCTTCTACGTTAAGCTTGGAAAGAGCTGCTTCTTGAACTACACATCGTTTCCTGGACTGGATTGTGGGTAATTATTTTGCAACAATAAATGATACCCGATCAGAGACATTCAGAGCATTTCATGTCTCAATGCTTATGAAAGATGGGAAAATGTTTGCTTTTTAGGCCCGGTTGGGGGGGAGGTAGAATAATATACAAAAATAATGAATACATATGATATGTTTAAATTATTAAGTTTTACTTATCCTCATTTCAGTAAGATAGTTGTTATCAAATAAAAAATGATTATTTCTAAATTATATTTCATTAAAATTAAAAAATCTATTATAATACAACCCAATTTTTCTTTAAAAGTCGTTTCACATTTACTCAAAATATACACAAATTCAAAAAAAAAAAAAAAATTCCACATTAAACAAGGTTTAAATTTTTTTTTCAGTTTACAGCAAATTGCAACTGATTGTAATTGATTGTTTCAGTCTTTAAATATATTCGCAATTATACTTAACAGAGTATATGTGGATTCAAATAATCAAGATGTGCAGTTAAAAACTTTTTTTTTTTATTTTAGTCTTTGAAGTAACTACATAATTTATACATAGGATAACTTCTTTTTTGTACATTGAGGCTGTTTTTAGAATTATCAATTCTTTTACTGGGATGTTTCCAAAGTAGCTAAAAATATTTCAACTCATAGTTATTTTAGAGATTTGAATGCTAGAGGAAATCAATTAAAGAAACGCGTAATGACTGAGAAAATATCAAGTCTTTCAAAAAAGAAAATTTCAAAACGTTTTCGTTTCTAAGTGTAAGAAATGTAATTTGCTGAAATTCAAATCTAATCGAGTTGAATAATGCGGATGATTAACTATTTTTTTTTTTTTTTTTTACTTCGAGAAACAAAATGTATATAGCAATAGATTGGAAACATTACAATTTTCTCTTTATGAAAACACAAAATTTTATTTTGAAGCTTGAAACTATTTTTAAAGGTTTTTAATTAAAAAGATAAAAAAAATTTCATAGTTTTAATTTTTTAATAACAATGAATAACAATAATTCCTATCAAAGATTTCAAATCAACTTTTCAATTAATTTTTAAAATTGACAAGTTGATTTTTGAGGGCAGTTTCCAATTAATAATATGTAATTGTTTTTTGGAGATATGCGAGTGTGGTGCGTGTGCCAAGGCTTTTTGAGAAAACAGCCAAGATATATTTATCTTTCACTCAGCCATCAGAAATTAAAAGAGAAATTCTTTTACAGAAAATTTATTTGTATATGACATTTTACTTACAAATATTTGTAAGTTGTACACACTTAGAACATCTAATGGACACAGCAAAATTGTACTTAGAATTCGGCCTTTCCGAATATCGAAGGATTTCCAATGAATCAAAAGGCGAAGAATTAGTCTTCAAATGAATTATGGAAGCCATATCAAAAACTACTCCTGATTCTATTTATAACGTTTTGGGGCGTCGAAAACTGAGTCAAAAACTGAGCTCTTCAAGAGCCAAGTAACCAAGATATCTGCAAGAAATGCTTAAATCTTTTTAGTAATTGTCATCGGTTACGACAGCTTCCCTTAAAAATTAGAAATAAAGGACTAAAAATAAGAAAATGATTAATCACATAAAAATTAAAATAGATTTAATGTACTAAAAAGTAGGTAATAATCTTTTTATCAAAAATCTGGAGGTCAAAACAAAAAATTAAAATTAAAAATTGTAAAATCATGAAGCACTGAAAGCAAAAAAAATAAATGAAGTAACTGAACCAATTGAATATTATAAGAAATAAAATTCCTAAGCCTTCATCAAAAATATTAATATATTATGAATGTGATTGTGAAATTCCAATTTATTTAGAGTACTTCTATCAGTGTCTGACGTGATTCTTTACGATTTTCGTTCTGACCTCTAGATTTTTGATAATTATTTTCTACTTTTTTAGCCATTGATGTATTTTATAACTCAGTGCTATAATTATTATGAAATCTCATCATCAATTTTTTAATGAATACTTCCATCAATTATTTCTTCAAAAAGATATATTAAAGTAGATACAATTGATGAACCATACCATATTCTTATTGGAATGAAGATTTAACTCAAATTAATTGATTACCTAATAATTAAATTCTGAAAATATTAAAATATTGTATTTTTACTGGGAACATAAAACTCGATGAAATCTCAGAATTCTAACACATCAGAAAGCGAGTGGAAACAAATTACAAAATTCTATTTCTATAAACAGAAAAGAAGTTAAATAAAAGCGTTTAATAAGCATTTACAGAACTAATGAAGATGAAACCGCTCTCTTGATTTTGAACTACTTCTATTATTCATTATCTCAATTATAACTCTCTTGATTTTGAACTACTTCTATTATTCATATTAATTCATTATCCCTTATTACTTTGAAATTACTATTATCCCTATAAAATCACATATTTGAAGAGATATACACCGTGTTCATTTCAATTTAAATAGTGATAGGTGAACAATTAGTAATTCTACGAAATTTTGCTAAATTATAAAGAAATGTTTATATTACTTCAATCTTCCTGTAATTTTAATTCTCAAAGTTTTTTCTTCTAAGTTTTTCCGAGGAGAGTTAAGTAAAATAGGACTAAAAACATTATTTTTGTTTTTGTATTGTTAAGAATAAATTCATTTTCGCATAATGTTCTGTTTCCTTCATTGATATAAAATTATAAGTTACTTAAGTAACATTTTAATTTTTCCTTTGTTTAGAAGAAACAAAGGAATATCCATACAGAATTGTAAAAAGATGTGAGATATTTGGTGAGTATACAAATGAAGAATCTTTACTTGATATTTTTGAAGAAATATTTAAAATGTCGTATCATGCGTGTGAGGCACTGGCGCTCACTAATGTAGGAGTCTCCTAACTACGGCCCGAGAGCTAGATGCGGCCAGCGAAACTCTCTCCTTCGGCCCTTGAAGACCTTAATGCTTTTTATCAAAGGAAAAAAATTACGGAAATATACATGCATCCTGCCAAGGTCAATTGCCGCTTACGTGGACGTTACTTTTTTACCGAATTAAAATAGAGGCGGATGTGAGTTATATTTTCCAACCGATCACTACATTTCAAAACGTTTACTTTTTCAACTCATTGTCAATGAGATTATACAACGCCATCTAGTGGCAGAGTCTTTAAATGTGCGGTTGACTGCTGCGATGAGGTGTTGGTGTCAATTAGAGTCCAATTGCAAAACATTTTACAATCTACATTTTACTTAGTGATAATTTCCTTCGCATAATTACTTATGAGTGTGTATAAAGTATTGGGAATGTCGTCAGTTAAACAAATATTTTCCGAATATTCTGAAGAGGAATCATTAAAAGCAACAATCTCTACCATAAGTGGATATATTTGCAGACGATATTCAGGCAAGCTTAATTTAAATTTAAATTTTTTTTATTTTAATTAATAAAATATTAACTTTTAAAAATTGTGTCCGGTCATTTGCAGTTATAATTGCGACAAAATTAATTCACATAATCAGGTTTTTTGAGCGATTTTGTGTGCAAGATGCTTTCAGTTTCGCTATTTATTTGTGTTGAAGTCACTTTATTTTAGTGCCCAACGATGACCGAGAAGAGGAAAAGAAAAATAGACGATTAGTGTCTTTAATTTCAAGAAGAATGGAGTTTGAAATACTTCTTCATGAAATCTGGCGAGAAAGCATTGTGTGTGATTTGTAACGAAAGTATGGCTGTGATGAAAGAATACAACCTGAGCCGTCATCATGGAAACTGAAGTATTCCGGGAGAAGTATGCGCAAATAGAGGATAAAGTCCGCGCTGAAATGCTTCTAAATCACAAAATCTACTCACATCTCAGAGGACATTGTTCAGTAAATCCTCAAATAATCCTCAATTAAGGTCAGTTATAAAGTTCCCTACGTCCTGGGTAAAAGTGGCAAATCGTTTACAAATAGTGAAATAGTGAAGGAATGTTTGTTGGAGGTGGTTGAGGAACTTTGCCCAGAAATGTCAAAACAATTCAAAAATGTAACTTGAGGTGCAAATACCGTTGCCCACCAAGTTCCAGTTATGGCTAAAAACATGGTGATTCAAATAGCGAAATATGCAAGTAAGTTTCGAAATTTTTCAATAGCAATGGATGAATCGCTGGATAGCTCTCAACTACTTGTGTTCATTAGAGGTGTGTATGAAGATATTAATACAATTCACATGAGTTGGCTTTCCTACATAGTATGTATGGTACTGCTATCAGAGAGGATATATTCAATGAATTGAAGAAAAAAAAATGTTTGCTGATTATAACTTGGACTGGAGTAGCCTCAGTTGTCTGACTGTTGATGGAAAAAAGAACATGAATGGCATAAAGAAAGGCTTGTTGAAAAAATGAGGCATATGTGTAATGAGAAAAAACATTCTACAACCAATGTTCCTGCACTGTGTTATACACCAGCAAGCTTGTGGAGCTAAATATGTGTACATTAGTAGTATACTGAATCCTGTGAAGATGGGGAATTTAAATAAGGCTACACATAAGCTCAACTTTAGAGTTCAGAGGCATGTGGAAAGATACAAATACAAAACTGCAAGAGTTACCATATTACACAGCAGTAAGATGGCTAAGTTGTGAGAAATTTATGAGCAGAGAATTTGAATTTTTAAAGGAAATTGGTGACTTCATGGAAAGTAAAGGCAAGCTACAGCCATTACTGTCTGATGAAGAGTGGATTTGGAAATAGGCCTATCCTGCAAACATAACTAGTTATTAAAATTTTCTAAACTTGACACTACAAGGAGAGAAAAATCTAGTTTCTGATTTATACACCCACCTAAAGACCTTCAGATCTTAACTTCCCTTGTTTATGGAACAAGTACAGGCCAACAACTTGACGTACTTTCAGCAGTGCAAGGTTTTCACGACTGAAGTAACAGCTGAGTTCACCACAGTTGATATCATCAAAGTCCTCCAGCTGCAGTTTCAGGAACGGTTTTCTTATTTGGATTCAAAGGCAGAAATGAGACTGTTTCAAAACTCATTTGTAGCAAATATGGCCAGTTGACCAGGTGAACTGCTGCTGGAGGTCATTGATTTGCAAGCAAATGACCTCCCTAAGGACAAGTTCAAAGAAGAACTGGTGAGCTTTTTCCAATTTTGCCCAAGGAAGACTTTCCTAATGTCAAAACTTTTGCATCAAGGTACCTTTCAATCTTTGGAACAGCATAATTGTGTTAACAAATATTTTCTAGAATGAAATACATGAAGAATAATTTGACAACAAACTTGTCTGATGATAATCTCAAGTCACTGTGCTGTTGTAAGGAATATCAAATCTAAAGCCAGAATGTCCTCTAGTATGGTAAACAGGAACAATTTCACCATTCCCACAAAAACAGGTGCGTAGTTAATCAATGTATTATTAAGTAATAACTGAATAAAATAGTATTAAACAATTTATTAAAAACAACATCTATGTTTTAATTTCTTTTTAGTTGGACCTCGAGTGAGTAGTCACCCCTCAAACTGCTGTTTGATAGTTAATACGGCCTTCGGGCTGAAAATTTTTGGAAACCCCTGCTCTATTGTAAAGAGCTTGTCAGTGCCTGAAGCAGTTGAAGACGAAACCCCGGAGACGTGAGATGCACCGATGAGCATTAAGATCGTAGAAGGACTATCAAGTCCATTTTACGTTTTCTTTCTATGTTTGTGAGTGCAAAATGTTGTCCAATAATTAAAAAAAAAAAAAGGATTTCAAAGTGAATGCTCGTGTCTCCATACCACCAAGTAAAGAATCCGCGATCACAATTAGAGTCAGAAGTGCATTGGTGGCTTTACGAGTATATATGTAAGTAGAAACTTTCGTGTGTTAAAAAAACTAAGTGGACTTCTTATTTGGATATATATATATACCTTTAACATATACAAAGACTGCTCAAGATATGCATTTTTTGTTATTTAAATATGGAAAAATAAAATGTTTAACTAAAAGGGATTATTTGAGAACTTCTTTAACAAGTACCATAAGCAAATCCATAGATTATATGAAAATTTTTAATAACTTAAATGCACTTGAAGACTCATTAACTTCTATCATAGAAATAGAAATAGATTCACTAGCTCGATGAAGAAATTGAAAATTTTTTTGATGATGAGACAAAATTATAAACCGAAAAGGAAAAATCCGTGAAGTATAAAGATAAAATAACGTTAACGAAATCAAGAATAAATAAATGATTAAAAATAGTAAGGAAAACTAAAATGAGCAATACAGATCATAAAAAAAATGAAGTTTCGGGAAAGAACCAGCAAGTGCAATTTCCAATATTAGGAATCTCAAAACTTTACGGCGACTTCGGTAAATGGATTAGTTTCTGGAATGCCTTTAAGGTCGTAATTCACGATAAGAGTTCACTGCTGAAAGTGAAGAAGTTAATTATTTAAAAACATACTTAAGGTAGAATTGCCGTAAGTGTGATAGAAGGTTTTTCAATTTTAGATACGAATTGCGACTCTGCTATATGAAGTGTAACTATTAAATAACGACATTGACTGTGTGTGATGCTGTAAAACATTTCATTTGGGTTTCATACATATTTACTTAATATCATCTTCAATATATACTCTACCTCTATCTCTACAACGCTCCATGTGAATCTTCCATTGTTCGAAACAGTGCTCTGTCAACTCCTTCAGGACTCGAACCGCTTTCTCTTTCGCAGCTGCAACGGACTCAAATCGTGTTCCTTTTAATGCAAATTTCTCCTTAGGAAATAGATGCAAGTCGCATGGCGCAAGATCCGGCGAATAGTGCAGATGGTCTAATAATGGGTTGCTGTAAATGCCTTACGCAATTTGGGTAGTTTTGTCCAAATTCGTTAGCGGAGTTCAGCAAGAACGTAAAGGTAGTAATGTTGATTAATAGTTTAACTTTCAGAAACCTAGTAAAAGTAAGTCCCATGAATATCGAAAAAACAATCATCGTTGATTTGAATTTTGATTTGCTTATTCGAACTGATTTGGCTCTCGGTGAAGATGGGCTCATCCAGTGCATGGATTGGCACTTCGTTTTCAGGTCATAAGTAAAAAAATCACGATTCGTCACACGTTATTATCCTTTCCAATTAGTTTCGGTCATTTTTAGAGGCATTCAAAGTGTCAGTACAATTTTGTAAGCTTCTTGTTGTTCAAACGTGAGAATTTTAGGCACCATTTTGGCACACACTTTGTACATGTTAAAAATTTTCTGTAAAATTTGTCGAACGGATTCTTTGTCAATTCCTACAGTCTCAGCAATTGGACGAATACTGAACCGACGATCATATCAAACCACATTACCGATTTTTTCGATTTTGTGATTCATTTTGACATGGAAGAGCGATCCGGGTGCAAATAATTTTCAACACCTTCTCGGCTATCTGAAAACGCTTAAACCACGAAAAAAACGTGCACGTGACACACATTCATTGCCATACACTTCTTTTAATAAATTAAAAGTTTATGTAGCTGATTTTCCAAGTTTTTCATGTGAAACTTCACAACAATTGGTTGCTCACTTATCATTTTTTCGGCGCGACACAAAAAACTCTAATGTGAACAAAGGCTATGGCTATACGAATTTGTTTATAGAAGCGAGAGGCACTGCATTCGAAAGAGAAGGCTCAGTCGCTGGAGTTTGGTAGACTGACAAATGGATAATACCTTAATTTTAGATTTAATTTAACCATTTGAAAGTGGATATGGTCACCAGTAGTGTGTGCAACAAAGACAGATGGTGCGACACGATTATGTTTAGATTTTAGTTATTTGAATTCTCAGACAGAACCCTATGGTTTCCCGTGCCGAATTCCACAGATTAATTTATCGAGTAGCAAGCTCCAAATTCATAACCTTGCTCCATTTTTTGAAGGGGTATTGGTAAATCAGAATGAGTTATGAATCAAATCAGCTGATTTAATTTGTCACTCATTGAGGACATTAAGCTTTCAAGGGTTATGCCCTTCAGCCTAAAGAACGCAGCTGCTACATTCCAACGTACCCATCGACTTATAACCCATCGTAGAGCGTATGCCAAGGCGTACATTGACACATTGTAATATTTTCAAGTAGTTGGAAAGATCATTTAATATATCTTGAAGCTGCTTTATGTAGCTTAAACAAAGCTAACCTTGCCATCAAACTTCAAAAGTGCAGTTTTGGTGAACATCAAATGAAACTTCTTGAATATATTGTAGGTTCGGGCAACTATACACCGGAGCCTGAAAAAGTACTTTCTGTTAAAACCCTTTTACCACCCAAGAGTGAGAAAGATGTAAGAAATCTCTTAGGTGTCTTCTGTCATACTACCAATGCTATGTACCGAAATTTGTTGAAAAAGCAGTTCTTTTGATAGAGCTTACAAGAAACAAAGCTCCTTGTGACATCAAATGGACAAAAAGGCATGAAGTCTCTTTTAGAAAACTTAAGGACGTACTTAAGGACGTTATTTGTGAAGCTCCCGGTTTCATTGCACTAAATTTCCAAACTCCATTTACTATCTTCACAAACGTATCTACATATGTCGTAGGCCCCTATTTTGCTCTAGTTGATGGAAACGGAAGTCTTATTGCTTTCGCAATTAAAAAGTTATCAACGTCCCCCCCCCAAAAAAAAAAAAATCTAATACTATAAATAAAGAAGCTTACGCTGTTATCTTTGCTCTGAGAAAATTTGAAACTTATATAGTGGATCTCAAGTTCAAATAGTTAGTGAGCACAATCACTTGACGTTCGTCTCCAGAGATGGTCTGTAGCAGTGGAACGTCAGTATTAGTTATTGTCGCGGTAAAACTCGTTTGAACGCTGATGGACCTGAACTCATTCAGGAGAGATATCTTAACGGTCTAACTCTCCTCCTGGCCATTATTTTAAAAGAGAGAGAGAATCAGTATTTTTTAATATCCTATATTCTAGTTTGTTTCAATTTATGTGTCATTAAGGCTTTTTTTTAATTTTTTTTCTAGATGCTGTTTCTGTAAATTCTTTAGTACCTGTTAAGTTTTTTCATTGTGAGACTCTCTTGAAAGGGGAGGCGCCCTCCGCCCAAAGCAGTTGAAGTCGAAACCCTGAAAGCTTAAGACGCACCGATGAGCATTAAGCTCGTAAAAGGAATCGTAAAGTCTATTATATATTTTCTTTCTGTATTTTGTGTGTGTAATGCGTCGTCAAATAATAAAAAGAGATTAAAAAATGAATACTCGGGATTCCATGTCAAAAAGAAAAGAAACCGTGATCACAATGCGAATCACCATATCTGATTTGAGTCGTTTCTTTTTCTACTTTTCTTTTAAAACACCAACTGTTCTTGACAAAGGGCATCAAAATATTTCAAAATTTGAATCGTTCCTTTTCCTTGATTATATGAATGCTCTCAGCAAATACTTTAAAAAATTATTACTGCATTTCAGTTCAGTCTTCTTTACATTTTATAAACTTTAATACAAAAGAGTAAAATTTTGTAAGTAATATAATTTGCGATATTTGACATCAAATCAAATAATGGAATGTCCACTCGACACTTATACATAAATTAATTTCAAATGAACCGAAGGAATATTTAAATCAATCCCTAATTAAGTGTATCACATCCATCGGGTTGCAGATCATCGCCAATATACATCAATTTTACAATTTTAATATAAAACTAAGATACAATCATAAAATTAAATACAGACTGTATGAATACATTTCGTCAAAATATCGAAAAAATATTTCAGTAGATTAATAAAAGTATCAAGATCTTAACTTCTGAATATGTAACTAATCTTTGTCACTTTTTTTCTACTACTACATGTATGATTATAATCCGAAATCATTTGCTTCTTGATTCACTATTTTGAAAGGGAATTAAAAAAGTAGTTTTACTGCTATATTATATAACAGAAATAGACACGATTTGTTATGTTCGCTTTATATCTAAGTAAGATATTTGAAATTTGCGGCTTTTATATATGTTAAAGAAAAATGTATATTAAAGTTTAATTTTCGCAAAACCTTGTAGTAATAGAAGTTCAATTTCTTTTATTGAGGTTATTGGGCAAAAAGTCACAGTTGCAATTCTATTTCGTCATAGTATTAGTTAAAATAGAATCCCGGAAACCTTTTGCAATGATCATGATATGTCATGTTTCAAAAGTGTGAAAATAAAAGAACTGTTTAAATGAAGCTCATCTTCTTTCGCACGATTCAAATTATTTTGTTTCTGTCCCGAGACACATTTACCTTATTTCCGGTTTCTATTAATTGCACCGCAGGTTGTATTCAATTCTGCCACCTTGAATCACTTCGCTATTTCAAGATATTACACCCGACACTGTCAACGGTGGAACACCGCCACAAACGGCCGAAAACATTTTTGAAACGGCTTTGCCACCAGTAATTTATTTCGTGTTGCCAGATGGTTTAAAAAAATCCGTTGGTTTTCATTCATTAGCAATTTCATTTTAAAATGGAGTAAGACTTTGAGAGAGGATTTCCTACTATGAAAAGGTCTCTCTATAATCGCTCTTTTTTTTTCCAAGTTAAAGTAAATTAGAGTAACAAACTATTATCAATATCATAGTATTAAATTGTTGAAAAGCATCCTCAATGGAACAAATTTTAATGTAATTGTATTTTTATGAGTTCTAGGAACATTTCAGCAAAATAAAGTATAGTGCGTCTGAAATCAGCTAAAATTATATGTATGTCTCAACCCTACTTTTAACTGGTATTATTCAGTTCAATTAAGATCATGATACTTCCTAACTAAATATACGTATATTCGTATAATTATTTTTCTTTTTTACCTTTCTTCTTCAAAAAAAACGTATTTATTTTATGCGCATGTTATAATTTTCTCTAATTATTAATATTTTTCTATGAAGGGGTCGTGCAGCTTTAATTATGCCATTAACAACTGTATTCCTCGATTTTATTTCAAAATGCCATATATACGTTGTCTTTTTATTTAAACGTTTCGTCTTTTCTACATACACTACTAATTTTCTTAGTTTGGTATGACGATTCTGAAAACATTAGCTCTTACGAATACTCAAAAGAGTATTATCGAAAATATGTGACAAATAATATTTGAACATGATGCCAAAATTTCAAACCCCGATGTTTCCTTAATTTTAATTTGATTATCTAAAAAAACATAATGCTTACTTTATTAGTTACGATTGTATTATGTGGGTTTTTGCAAAGAAACAAAAGGGTACTAAGAAAGAATTATTTTTAATAAAATGAAAGATTACATTTACATGTTACTAGATTTGATCTGCGACGGAATATTGAAAATTCAATGGCATTGAGCTGAGAGCAGCGAGAACCTTTCATTTAATGCGAATATTTTTTCAAATTTGATTTCCAAATTCTTACTTTCTTCACTTCTCACTCTTTCTAAGAAAAGAATTGGGGGACATTGGTAACATTCTCTGTGTTCTAAATATACAACAGTTTGAATCCAAGTTTTTCTGTACTTTAGATTATCCAAATATCTATATAATTGATAATCCATTCTAAAACCGTTGTATCAAACATTTGTGAAAGAAGTTAAGTTATTTCATTTTTCTTTCTGAGGATTTGTGCCTTATTATCGTAATTCTGAAAGTTATAAATACAGTTCCATATTACTTAGATTACGAAAAGTGTTCGACTAAAATATTCGTTGGAAACATTATGATTTCTGCAATTGCAGCGAAAAATTTATTTTAGAAACGGTTAATGAAATAAATGCCTTTGATGACTATATGAAGCTTCTGATAATTTTCAATCTAATTAAGCAAACTAAATGACGAATGAAATGGAGACATCAATTCACATCGATTTGACATAAAATAAAAAGTACTTTTGCTTACTGACGCATATTCATTGAATGATTGAATTCTTTTTTACGGAAATTTTGTTACGAGACACAAATAGGTATGGATGGTAACATATATGATAGAATGCCATTCCGAAAGGATTATCGTGGCAGATGGTTATCCTCTCGATTCCCTAATCAGAGTGTAGACGACAAGTGAGTCCTTGGAAAACTTGAAAATCAAAAATAACATTTTTACGAATAAAAAAAAAAATGCGCCCTCGAGCTTTCCTTTCTGTGGCAAGCTGTAATTCATCCACGATCTAAATAAGACGAGTAGACGTAGCAGAAAACTCTTTTTTTTTGGGGGGAAGGGGGGAAAGACCGTCACTTCAATTGCCTTAGGAAGAAAAATATCTTTTGAGTTAACTTTTTTTTTTGTGGTGATATCGTTTATAAAAGTCTCTTAAAAAACACACACACGCAAATAAATAGTTTTTCAGCTCTACTTGCATACAAAGAAGTTTTCCTATTTTATGTTATTTTCTCCATACATACAAGACATAGGAAGTGTGACAATTAAATAGCGAGATTGATGCTGCTACAGAAGTATGCATGCGCCAAACTTCAATGATCGAGAGATGTTCAGCGAGTAGCCTTCTCTTTCGAATGCCGTGCCTCTTGCTTCTGTAAGCAAATCCGTATAGTCGTAGCCTTCGTTCACTTTTTTTTTTTTTTTTTTTTTTTTTTTTTTGTTGTTTTGTTTCGCCGAAGAAATAAAAAGTGAGCTACGAATTGTTGTGAAATTGCACATGAAACTTGAAAAACCGCTACTCAAACTTTTAATTTATTGAAAAAAGTAAATAGCAATAAATGTTTGTTGCGAGAACGTTTTTTTTTGTTTTTTTTTTGGAGTAGTTTAAGCGTTTTCAGATGGCCGAGAAGACGTTGAAGATGAAGACGAGAAGACGTTGATCATGCCCGGGACGCCCTTCCACGTCAAAAACGGATGACAATATCGAAAAAAATTGGTAATCTGGTTCGTTCTGACCGTCGGTTAAGTATTCGTGCGATAGCTGAGACTGTAACAATTGACAAAGAATGCGTATGTCAATCTTTTCCACCAAGACAATGCACCTGCTTATTCCACATTATCTGTCGAGAGGTTTCGGGAAAGTACAGCATCCTAGTATTAGTCCATCCACCTTATTCGCCGGATCTTGCGCCATGCGACTTTTGTCTTTTTCCTAAGGTGAAATCTGCATTAAAAGAAACAAGATTTGAGAAATTGAAGCTTTGAAAGGGAAAGTGGCACGCGTCTTGAAGGAGCTGACAGAAGACTTCCAGCACTGTTTCGAACAATGGAAGATTCGCTTGGTGCGTTGAGGAATAAAGGAAGATGATAGTAAGTAAACATGTATGACACCAAAATAAAACATTTTACAACGCCAGTCTCGTTAATTAATAATCACACCTTGCATTTAAAGGTAATATATAAGGGCAACTATTTCTTTAAGCGTATGAACAATACTCTTGTCATATATTGACTTGTAAGGATGGCTTACGTTTTCAAAGTTACAGATAAATTAGAGCTAATGACAGCTCAAGAAGGACAACTTGATCAGGATATTATAAAATCTGTTCATAAATTCTTAAATTCTTCTTTATTCTTAGAAGGAACGTTGAATACCCTTATAGATCTTTCAATGAAGAGATAGAGTTTAGAAAAATGTATAAATGTCGTTTATAAATTTTTAGAAAACGCAAAACATTCTTTTCTATTGAAAACTTCATAGAGAACAATGTAACAATATCTGCTGCTATGAATGAATAAAAATAATTAAAGAAAAGTTTCTCTATGAAAAGTACTCCTTGCTTGTTTAAGGACTGTAAAATGTTTTGTCATTTCTAATCAAGTGTTTGCCATACTAAGACAATAATTACTGTTTTAATTATTATTTCATTTGAAATGTGGATCTATGCAGTTTGTACTAGGAAGCGATTTCGCCTAAATTAATTTTGAAATGATTTTCATATTTTGAACTCAATATATATGTATATAAATAATTAAAGCTGATTAATCTCTTATTCTGTGTGAAATGATACTTATTTTTAAAGGAAACAATGCTAATTTGGGTAGCTTAAAACGCCAGGAACAGTTTGTTCAGTTTTAGATTCAAGTTGAGAGACATTTTACTAACCAAAAAGGTTCTCTTATGGTACTTTATATAACATTTGCAGACCGTTTTAATGCACTAACTATTCCTTCAAGACTTTATAAATAAGACGAAGTAAATAAAATTCTTGCTTACAGAGAAACCGGAGGGAATCTGTCAGTTCGACCATCCCCATGATATAAAGAAGGGATTCAATATATCATCGTTGTCTCTCTCCGTTTAAAGATATACAGGAATAACAAATTACATTAATTATATGGTCTGGGTCGTTATTAGTGATGGAGCCAACTTTTTGCTATTGCCTGTAATTTGGTAAAATTTTTAAGCAAAACCGGTATAATATCGGTAATTCTCTCCAAAAGCGAATATAATATAAAATGCAATAATAATTGCCATTTTAACTGATTTTTGCGAACTTTTTTGTCGTTTTCCTCCATGCTGTGACAAAAGTATAAGAAAATAAAAATTGCATCTTGAACATAAATAAAAAGAATCGAATTCTACAATTTTATTACAAATTGTAAGTAATACATAGTTTTTCACTATGAAAGCAACTATAAAATGTAAAATTATGTACGAGGTCTATTTGTCAACATTTTGTAATAAATAAGCACGTAAGAAACATAATTGATCAACACTTAGATCTCTTAACTGTGATCGAATTTTAAACAAAATAATCGTTCCATTGAAAAAGTTTGTTTCAAATTCCACACTGAGGGGCTTATTAAAGAATCGTTCACTCTTCGAATATACAAGTTTATTCAAAATTCTATATTTTCATGAATAAACGATACAGAATAATAAGTAATACATAAATGCAAAAAGAAAATATACAAGTTTTCTTACAAGTTTTCAATATAACATCCTTTAGTTAGACGTATGATATCAATTCAAAACGTGAATTCCAGCAAACATGTCATAAAGTGTATGTGGTAACTGATTGCACCGCAGAAATTCGTTGTTTAAGTTCAAGTAAATTTGTGGATAATGGTAGTATCTTTATCTTTAGTAACTTTATCTTTTACAAACCTTCAAAGGAAAAAATCACATGGGGTCATATTAGGTGACTTAAATAACTAGCTGTATAATATTAAATAAACTGGTGAACTGTAACCGATCCAACAGCGAGATAGCTCCGTGAAAGCTTCTAAAACAGCTTTTGTGAAATAGCTTCACGAAAAATACATGATGGTCCTCTATTGTTCACAGTATAAAACTTATACATTTTTCCTTTGTATTCATATATATATATTTATTATCATTCTGCATCTTTTACTTTTGAAAATATGGAATTTTAAAATCGGATGAATCATTTAGAATAACACTGTATTTTCCCCTTGCATTTTCCTATTGATAAATACTCCCGCTCTCGTTTTGTTTGCACGATACGTATTTTCAACTGCCTCTGCCATTTTATTTTTGATTGTAATTTTACTTGCTTTATTAATACAAATGAAACCGTGGCCGAGCGAATATAATGCACAAAAAAAAAAGCTATGCGTGGGATTACTCAAAAGGACAGGAATAACGCTGCCCTGAACGGAATTTGCTTAGACGCAATTTTTCCGATAGGGGCGTGTAGCACAACTCTTTGCGAGTTCACCTTACTTACTCTGTTGATCTAAATCGGGCTCCCCCCCCCCCAGGGTATGAAGAGAGGTATGAAAGGACACCAATTGGATGACGTAAAAGAGGTGAAGAAACAAACGTGTTTGAGCCATCACTGCAGATGAGCATCCATAATCCAACAATAGATTCACCGATCAGACAAATGCAATAAATATAATAAAGAGTATTTTAAAGATGATTATATTTTACAAAGAAATTGTGATAGAGAGCTTAAAAAAAATTCTGTTTTTTAAGCCCCCTTCCCTCTCAGCTATATTCATAATTCCGCAGTAAAAATAGTGTAAAATTGCCGGTTAAAATTTCAGGCTAAAAACTTCTTTCAAAACTTGAGGAAAAACGCCATCCAAGAAATATATAATAAACCATTATAATACATTCACACATTTGCTAAATTTTATGAGATATTAATTTATAGCCAGAAAAAAAAAAGGATTCGTTTTATAGTGCTACTAACATGCGGTTGTTATATTTATAGTTTGTAGTTATTATTTATGTTCTATCTAAGATTGTTGTTTATTAATCATATTTTATCTAAAAAGGATGTTATAGTTTATTTTACTGCATTGCTTCTCATCAAAAATGATGGAATATTTTGCAATTCCTAAAAATACATACCTTCATTGATATGAATTATATAAGGATGGCGAATGGATGCCATGATATGAATTTCTCGACGAATTCTCAACATATCTTCTTCGCTTTCGATTTTAGCCTTTTTAATAGTTTTTATTGCAACCTAAAAAACAATAAAATATAATTTATTCATAAACATCAGAATGTTATACAATTAAACAAATTTTACTTTTGTTCTGTTCACACACATATATTTTTTATATAACAAGACTCCTATTTAAATTTTGTTCTGGACTTTGACAATAAATTTTCAGTATAAATAATTCTAAAAATTTTCACGAGTCGGATTTAAAACATGCCATATTTTATATATTACTACTAAAATACTGTATATTATCATAAAAGATGTTCCAAGTGTCTTCGAATGTTAAGAACTATTGCATCCTTCTGAAAATGGACATTTTCAGTGATTGAAGATAGTTGAAGGAATTATATGCCTTAAGTGTCCCTTGTATTTTAAGTGTTTCGTTCATGTACGCAGTTCCAATATATTCGGTCTTCCACTCATATAACAGAATTCTGGAACACCCAATGAATATATATATATATATATATATATATATATATATATATATATATATATATATATATATATATATATATATATATATAACACATCGATCAATAACTCCCGAGTCTAAAATTGAAAACAACATTTTTTTTGCAAAATTTTTTTTTATTCATC
>BMAW01077541.1:103258-136425 GCA_019974015.1 Nephila pilipes
GGCTACTCAAATAACTCAGCTTCCCTATCTCGGCCATCTTCTATTTTATAAAAGCATCAACAAATTTGTTTAGAAGTACAAAAATGCTTGAAAGGAAATAATCTATTAAACATAATATACCTAAAAGGGGCTTTGAGTGTTAGTGTAGAGATTTCCTTTACCAGGTTGCTCTCAAAGCTTTCAAAATCAACAATCGTCTACTGCACCCTTTATCTGCGTTAAAATTGAGTGAAATAAATAAGCTGGACGAAAATGATTGAGCTAATAATAATAAACCTGTACTCTCACCCGTTTAGTGGTGAGTGTGTGTAGCTGAGTAATGTTTCTAAATATATTCTCGTTCAAGTTTCTGTCTAGCCATAAGGTCCTTGACACTGACACATGTATACAGAGAGGAAGAAGCCAAGAGGAACCATGAGAGTATATTATTGAGGCTCATTGAAGTCACATTTCTTATATGGGCGGAACTGAAAAACTGCAAGGAAATTGACACCGTGGTGACAAAAACTTAAGATTAGAGTTGCGCAAATTATAAAGACACGTTATTCTCTTTCAAAAGAGGTTATATTAATTGAGTAATTGGAAAGAAAAATCTATCGTGGCTATTTTGATACTGCTAATAGTTATTATCCTTGGTATTAATAATCAATTACACACACACACAATACATTAGCTTCATAGTTTTAATTATATATATATATATAAAGTATATATAGCATATATATATACATATATATATATATATATATATATAATTTAGAACTACTAATGGCCTCAATATTGACATTTACTAGAGCTGGAAAAATACAGAAGATTTTACAAAATACTATTGATATTTCTTTTATAAGACTGTTACTATTAAAAAATAGTCGAAATTACCAACTATATTATTAACTATATGGCATAAAGACATTTATTCTATTTTTCTATTGTTATGTATCGAAGATTTATTTAATTTTACGGTTTAGATGATTTAATTAAGTTTATATTGATTAATTATGAGGCACTACTATATAATATATCTATTATTTTATCAGAGATTTAAATAAAATTTCTATTTAATCTTGCAATTAAAAAAGAAAATTACATGAAGCCAACGGAAAAACGATAAACATATCAAAGTTATACCTCAAGGGGGGGTCATGATTGTAATAGTTTTTTTTTTAGCTAATATTTATTTACAGCTTTGAATATAAATTTATAGGTAACACACTCAAGTTTAGGTATATGGATTATGCTCATGATTCGAATTAATATCACTGCTGTAAAATATACCTGATTTGCTTTCTCATCCATCATATTTAAATCTGATTAAAACTACCGTAAATCTATACATATATCTTAGGTTTTAATTCTAAGAGATGTTAGATTACTTAGTAATATATAACAAGAGAGATATCTACTGTTTCCAATATCAATAAAGTGCTATTTTATTTGTAGTAATTTTAAGTTTAAATATTTTTAGAAATATATTAAAAACCATTAACTGAGAAATATCATATTAGTTAATTTACCTATAAACTTAAAAAATCTTCAAAGTCACTTAATTTTAATAAGCTTACGTGCAAAATATTGATTATTTTTTTAATTTTAAAGTAAATCTTAAGTATAAAAGTTATAACTATGACTAAAAATTTTGTTTATTCGGTTTTTATAGAGTTTTCATGTGATTAAATGTATTTTGTGCATGTATGTGTACACACACACATAATATATATACATAAATCTAATCAAAAGTGTTGGTGTGTATGCGAATGAAAAATCAGAAGTCCAATTAGGAAGATAACGATAAACGACGTTTCTATCAACATTCAGGATTTATCACACGGGTTGTAGTTCTGTGACAGTGAGAGCACAAACAGAAAATTTCTTTTGTATTATGAACTATAATTTTAAAATATTATTTTGAACTCTTCATTCTTACCATTATTAAAAAAAATTTCAAAGTTTTTTATTAGTATTCTATTTTAATAATATCCTCAAAATATTTCCTATTATGCTCACAATGCACCCAGTCCATTAAGGAATAAATATGCCACTTAAAAAAAGATGGTGTGTAATTTTCTCCACCATTTTTAGAGTTAGTTTATATCTTCTCTCTCGCCAGCCACACACACACACACACACACACACACACACACACACACACACACACACACACACAATAGCCAGAGAGAGAGTAGAGAGAGAGAGAGAGAGAGAGAGAGAGAGAGAATCTGTAAGATGAATGCATATGCAAATAAAATAGAAAATATTGAAAAGGAATATAGCGCTGGTTTTATAAAGTTTATTTATACTGTGTGTGTTTTATTTCGGATTCCTTCTCCTTACCTGATTTAGTGATCGGACTTATTTTAAATACCCTCATGTCGGAAAGGATTTATTCTATGTAATGAGACTCATTTGAATTGCCAAATAATAAAATAAGGATAGTTTTGTGCTAACGAAATAAGATATTTAAACGCCTAAGTGAATATATATTATATCTACAAATAGTTGAAAATGTTTAAAATACAAGTGAGTGAAAATAAATAAATTTTATTTTGAAATTGTACATAAAGCCCAGTTTTTCAATATTAAATGTCAACAAAAAAAAAAATCACCATGCATGGACGGTGGACTGATTATGGTGAAAAATGGAGCTGATTAATATCAAAATTTTACTATAATCTGGAAGCATCGAATTATTTAACATATACCGATGTCTCTGAGTCTTCAATAGGAAACTAATCGTGGTAAATAATCTGTACTTACTATGCTCGTGCGTTAACTTCCTTGGTGAAGCAAAGTCACGGCATTGGTCTGCAATTTTTATTACCTTTTGATTATCGCGAAGATCATCTACCATGATTTGCATCTTATCAATCACCCAAAATTTAGATCTACTAGTGTTATGCATACACAGTGTTTCAAATCCACTGAAATAGGTTCTTTTAGAGACTCAATTTCGTTGTTCACTTTCTTTTGCGTATTTAAAGGTCTTAAGTGGAGCCAGTTGATCCCTCAAAGCATTTTTTAGAAATGAAGTGTTCTCATCATTTTCTGTACAATCGACAAATTGGGCCTTGATTTAAAAAAAAAAAAAAATTTGTATCTAGCTGAAAGTTGTGCTAGGAAGAGTATATATAGAAAGATATATATATATATAATATATATATATATATATATATATATATATATGAGTATATATGATATATATATTACAGATATATATAGTATATATATATATATATATATATATATAAGAGAGCATATACCACACGATCAATACTGAGACTAACCCAGAGGCTTATGCCCGTAGTAAAAACCAGTAACCAGGTCTTCTAGGAGTACTCAACCTTGCTTAAAACGTCAAAATTTAAGTCGATCGGACCAGGAAAAAGGTTTTTCCATGGGTGCCATGCGATTGTTTTGATGGAACAAAAATGTGCAACGACGATTCAAAAATGTTTATTATTTACTGCAACAAAAAAAGATTTTGGTGGAAAAAAAAAAAAAAGATTTGGAAAAGTTAAAGAACGATTGTAATACCCTAAAAGGTGATTAACAAAGGTGTTGCGTTAACATTCTGCAGTTTTAGTCCACATAAAACAAAAAGGGGAAAAAATTACAAATATCCGTACTATCTATGAAGTACTGCTCAAAACATTATCACAGATTGTCTAGACCTTTCTTTTAAAGAAAAAACATTCGTATTTGTATTTCTTTTGGGTGCTTCTTTGCGGCTATTCCTAAATATTAAGATGTCGGAGATGAAGCAGTTAATAACTGTTATTACAAAGTCATTCAGGCCTCTCCCGTAACAAAAATATTTCTTTTTCAGATAAAACAGCAGAATCTCAGTTACAAGTAATTTAGGTATATAAATGGTATAGAAATGTGCATACTACCTATCTGATGAGTGTGTCATGAAGATACTGCATGAAAAATTCAAATGAATGTAATTATTTAATAATCTTTGAATTTCTATATATCCGTTAAGGATGACACTCTCATAAAAACATAATTCTAATAAAATGTACTGAATTATTTAGTATGTAATAAATATGACGTCCTTACAATTATATAAAAGTCCTAAAACAGTGAAAGAACAAAGCAAAAATATCCATACGTCTGCATTATGATTAATATGAGGTGTGGATATTATAATGAGACTTACGCAGTTACAGAAGAAATACGCATGTGCCGAACGCCAGTGACCGACAGCTGTTTAGCTTGAAACTTTCTCTTTCGAATGCAGTGTCTCGCTTCTATAAACAAGTTCGTATAGCCATAGTGTTCGTTCACCTTAGGGGGCTTCTTTTTTTTTTTTTTTTTTTTTTTTTTTGTGATGATAATGATAGTGATGAAAAAATGATAAGAGAGCAACAAATTGTTGTGAAATTTCCCATGTTAAATTTAAGAAACTGCTACTGAAACTTTTAATTTATTGAAAGAAATGTATGGTAATGAATGTTTATCATGTGCACATCTTTTTTCTTTTTTTTTTTTTTCCTGTAAGGGGTTTAAGCAATTTCGAGATGATTCACACCCGTGTCATCCTTCAACATCAAACACGGATTACAAAATTTAAAAAATCGGTAATCTAGTTTGATCTGACCGTCATTTAAGTATTCGTGCGATTACTGAAACTGTTGGAATTGTCAAAGAATGTGCATGGCAAATTTTACACAACAATTTTCATATGCAAAAAGTGTATGCTAAAATAGTACATAAAATTCTCAAGTTTGAACAAGGAGCTCGCAAAAATGTTTGTACTGACACTTTGATGCCATTGAAAATGACCCAAACTCATCGGAAAGGATAATAACGTGCGAAGAATTGTGGTTTTTACACTTATGATCCTGAAACGAAGCGCCAATCCATGCATTGGAACAGTCTGGATTACAAAGACAAAATGTTCGAATTAGCAAATCAAAATTTAAAGCAATGGTGATTTTTTTTTTATTATATTCATGGGATTGCGTACTTTGACTGGGTTCCTGAAGATCAAACTATTAATCACCATTACTACCTTCACGTTGTTGTTTAACTCTGTGACAGATTAATGAAAAGTGACCCAAAATGCGGAAATACAAGTCATCCCGCATTGTCTATCAAGAGGTTTCTAGCATCCCAGCGTTTGACCATCCACCTTGCGCCATGCGACTTGTTTCCTAATGTGAAATTTCCATTCAAAGAAACAAGATTGAAGTCGTTGAAGATGTGAAACAGAAAGAGCAGCACGCGTCCTGAATAAGCTGAGAGAAAACTTCCAGCACAGTTTCAGTGGAACAATGGAAATTTCCCATGGAACGTTGTAGGGATAAAGGAGGGGTGTATATTGTAGATGATAATAAGTAAATATGTTTGAAATCAAAATAAAATGTTTTACAGTGTCAGTCTCGTTATTTAATAGTCACACCTTGTATACTGATTCCAAAACCTCTTAAACAATTTTTTCAAAGTCTTTCGTACAACTATGGGGAACTGCATTTTGAAGTAGAAATTCCATTCTCTCTCACAATCTGATGAAAGATTGGCCAAGTTTCAACTCTTTTTAAATATCTTAATGGATTGAGATCGTATAGTTTGAGGGATAATTGTGTGGAAGTCAAGATACGTTATTTATCATGTATCTGGTGCGTCATAACGTCAGTCTTAATTTTATTTTTATTTTTACATATTTTGTATAATTGTCTTTTCTCTGAAAAATGGTGTTAAAAACAATTTGGAGAAAGCAATTCCCACAGAGCCTGATCATTACAAAAATAATTTGATAAAATATGACAAATTAAAAATTCAAACCAATCATATAAGAACTTATATCAAAGGGGAATTGCAGTCTCATGCCTGATGAATGTTTGATTAACTTGGTAGTGACTTTACTTCCAGAATGGGAAAGAGAGTATTTTTAAAAAAATTTCCCTAAAACACTCCGGAATAAAAGATCGTGTAGTGTCAATTGAGATATAACTAAATACCGTTCAAAAGCTCAATCAGTTGGAATTTTAATATTGATCCTTTTTTTATGAGACTAAAGACTGTTTTCGGACTGTGTCTCCCGAGCTTTAGCTTCGTATTCTATTTTGGTATGTTAACTTCAGAAATACGAGAGAAAGCATCGGCTACGGCATTGGAATTACCTGAAAATTACTGGATATTTGATCAAAACTGGCCCAAAATTTCTAAGTGTCTATTTTGACGGGGAGAACATTTGTCAGCATTTTTCATTGTTTTTTGACAAAAGTCAAACTTAAGGGGGTTGCGATCGCAGTAAAATGTGAATTACCTACCTTCCAAGAAATGACGAAAACGATAAACTGCACATGCGAATAACTCTCGAACATAGACACTATAAATTTTTTTGGCAAGTGTGAGCTTACGAAAAAAAATGTTACTGATTGGGGCTTATAATCAACATTTTAGTTCAAATGCGCACCTATAGCTATATCTGATGTCAAAACAGACAAATCCGCATCATTTTTCGGATGAGCAAGTAAATCAGCTTTAGCTACAATATCCTTATAAATTTTGAATGCATCTATTGTATCTGGTGTCCATTGTATTACAGTTTTATCATGTTTCATATTAGTTTTGGTTGTATCATAATGTGAAGCCTGTTTCCGTACAGCTCGCACAAAGATACGGCGGTAAAGATTTATGACAGCCATCAAACGACGCAATTAATACACAGTCTTAAGGAATGAAAATTCAGAAACAGCCTTAACTTTTTCTGAAGAATCTTTAATTACCAAATATTCAAGAAAGGGTAGTTCTTTCTGTCCAAAAATACATTTTTTCACATTTAGATCAACCTGGTATTAGTCAAAATACTGAAAAACTTACATTAAGTCTTATAAATGAGTAGAGAAATTTTCAGAATCAACAAGAATATCATCTAAGTAAACGTAACAATTTAAATCATATAGTAGATTTTCTATAAAGCGAAGAAAGGTTTGACCTGAGTTCTTACGACTGAATGGGTACAAATGTATTCAAAAGATCCGATAGGTATTGTTAGAGTTGTTTTTTCAATATCTAGTTCAAGCTTGTCTAAAATGCGGCCCAAACGCAAATTATGAAAATATTTAAATTTATACATTTTTATTAAAAAAATAAATGTTTGCAATATTCTTCATTTGTAATCGATTCGTTGAAATAAAAATTTAAATAATAACATCTTAGAATGTCATGAGAATTTACATTTCGAATTATGCATGAGAATTTTCAAATGCCATGAGAATTTACGTTACGACATATCATTGTATTGTACATAAAGGCAATTTACGTGGAAAAATTTGAAAAATGGAAAGTGTATTAAGCGTTTTTATGTAAACTATTATATTAAATTTATAAGAGCAAAAAGACTTAATCATAGACAATTTGAAGAATTTCTTAAGGTAATAGGCACTGAATTCGCAGATGTTATTTATTATACAGAAGTAAGATGGCTCAGTAAGGGGGAAATGCTCAAAAGATTTTACGAGTTGAGAACTGAAATAAAATTTGTAGACTGAGATTGGGTTTTAGATTTTTGTCTTTTTTAGTACACTTAACAGAATATTTGAATGATTTAAATTTGAGACTTCAAGGAAAAAATCAATTTACTAATAATATGTTCCAAACAATAACAGCGTTTAAAAGAAAGTTGAAATTTTGGCACAATCAAATAAAAGTAAAAGATTTAACACATTTCAGTACTTTGGCAGCACATAAACCTGTGAGTTGCACAAAGTATGTAAAATATGTTGCATTAATTTTTGATTTATTTCAAGAGTTTGAAAGTAGATTTCAAGATTTTCGAAAAAATGAAGAGTATTTCAACAAATTTTCCTACCCCATTTTCTCTAGAAATATATAAATTACCTTCAAATCTTCAAATTGAATGCATTGAACTGCAGAGTGACATTCAACTGAAAGAAAATTTTGGGAATGTTTCTTTACTGGAGTTTTATTAACGATACCTACCCCGCGATAAATATCCTAATTTTCACAATCATGCTTTATTAATGTCTTCAGCTTTTGGCAGTACCTATATTTGTGAACAATTATTTTCAAGAATGAAGCATACAAATAACAAAAATAATACAAAGACCACTGACAAACATCTTAAAATGCATTAAGAATTGCTACCTCGTCTATTGAACCCGATATCGATTTGCTTGTTCAACGAAACGAATTCGTCCATCTCATTAATTTGAATTTTTTTCATCTTTATGAAATACAAACTAAATGAAACGAAACTTTTACAAATTTAAAATAAATATGTACCTATACATATATAATTCAAATTTTAAAAAAATTATAGTAAAAAGAAATTAATTTATTTTAATAAAACTACACAGAATTAATTTTCATTTCAATTTGTTGAAAAAATATTGTATGTGTGGCCCAGCATTTTCTTTTTTTTTGTGCTATGTGGCCCTCAAACGGTCATAGTTTAGACACCCATGATCTAGTTAGTAAAACCTTTGACGGTTAATCGAATCAGCAGTTTTCGCTCTCCTATGACGTTCAGCGCTATGATGAAACGATCGCTGAAAGTGGAAGCCTTTTTCTCCCTAGTGGCCTTCGAAAAGTCTCTCTCTTCTGACAGTGGTACAAATAGCTTGCTCACTTAAAAAGATAGTTTTTAAAGAATTATTTGCGGTATATTATTGCAATATTTACACCAATTGTAACTTGCACTTTCAAGCAATTCAATAAATGATAAATATTACAAATATTAGTTTCTAAAACATCAAATTTTTAAACAATTATTCACAGTATATTAATGTAATATTTAGACCTCTATTGTAACTTTCACTTTTAAACAACTCAATAAATTATATATATAACAAATTTTAGTTTCTAAAATAGGGAATTTTTAAGCAATTGTTTGCAATATATTAATGTAATATTTACAACAATTTAACTCGCACTTTTAAGCAATTCAGTAAATGTTAAATATGAAATTAAAATATCTAAATAAATACAATATCTAAATAAATACAAATAAATTTTTCAGTAACCACATAGATTAATGCAGTTAGAGTATTTCAATCCGAACCTCCATACTAAGAGAATAACTTTAAGATCATCACAATGTTCGAGCTGTCAATCCTTGTCCGCTATCTCCCTTCTCATTCCCCCCTTACTTGCATATCATTTATATATCATTATATCTAAATCACTTCTCTTCATTTATACCAGCATCTAATTTACCTAATCACGTTTCATTTTGTTTTGGAAAAAATTGAAATTTTATGCAATTAAACTCGATAGAAGCCCCGAACGTTAATGAAGAGAAAATCGTTGAATAGCCCAATGTCTCAAGTGCTACAGAAAAACCTTGGGGGGGGCAAGAGATATTTATCTGGAGTTGTAACTGCTTTTAACCTACGGTGACATTACATATTCGCCAAGTGTCGTCTTTCTTCTTTACCAGATAAATCGGGCAAGCCTATTGGTTCAGGTAATAGTCTAACAGGGAATCCAATCCAGATTGCAATGCTTTTGGTTTTCAAGGGGGAAGTCTGCGAGGTTTACTAAATATCTGAAGTCCTATAGTAATTATGGAGTGATTAGTAGATTGTTTAATTGGTATTATATTTATGGTAGGTCGTGTTAAATTTGGAAATTTAGAAAGTAATTATGATATAGCGTGACGCCTAAAATTGTCATGACAGACCATTGAAGGATTGAGCATTCACTGTCAAGGAAGTTAAACGATCAGTTATTGCACGAATTTTAATGTATAACAAGGGCTGTTCATGCAATTTTACTTAACAAACATCTCGAGTTTCATTCTGATTTAAAACTTAAGTTTCTAGCTCTTTTCCAACCAAATGAATCGTAGTTATGCAAATTAGATAATTTTTTAAAGTGTAACGAATAGATATAATCAAATCGTATAAAAGCGACAGAGAACTGAATTAGACAGAAAAAGGCTACGGTAACAGCAAGATAGCTCGTGGGAAGGCCTTGAATAGCGCGCGGAAGTTACTTGCGTGTTTGTGTGATCGATAGGGACTAAGATATGAAGCTGTTAAGTCGAATTTTGCTCCATCGTAGTTTTACTCGGATCGTGTCCCGGAAAGAGTAATATTTGATATTTTATAGAAATTGTTAGTATCCGTGCGGAAAAATAATGAACTGATAGAGAGCATTTCCTTTGTTAGAGAAATAATAAATAAGACTTTCAAAAGCAGTTGACTACATTCTTGATTTGTAATTATGTGCCTATTTTAATTATACTCAGAAACATTGAAAATAATTCACCAAGAAGGGGGCTTCGGATTTAAATGAAATGTAATTCACATAATGATACAAATGAGAGATTCACTTGATCCCAAAATCAAGACAATTAGATAAATAAGAGTAAAGTGCAACTTCAATAGCACGTCGGACCACCTCCTACTGCAATACATGGCGCAACATGGTCCGACATTGAGTTGATTAAACGTCTGATGTTATGGTCTGAGACAAATGGTCCACAAATCTTGAACAGCCATACCGAAGTCATACACAGAATGACACGGTGGCATCTGGTGTTTCAGCTGATTCCAAAATTCCTCTATAGAGGACAAGCCAAGGGACAGGGCTGGCAATGGAAGAGTCTAAATATGACATAGAAAATCTTGAGCGACTCGAGATAAATTCAATCTTGCTGAAAAACTACCCTTGGAAGACCATTTAGGAAAGGTCCCATGAGAGGTCAAAGAATGTCATCAACATAACGCTGGTCCGTTAAGGCTCCACGTACCACAGTAAGAATGGACCGGCTATCGCAGGCTATAGCATCTAGATCATTACGCCTGCTTTACGGGCAGTGTTTGACACGACAGCGTGGGTAGAATTGTGCCTTTCACCAGGGCACCATCACACCCATACGCAGTTATTATCTGTCGCCCAAACGAACCATGATTCATCACTTAACACTACATTTTGCTAATGTGTGACATTCCACGTTGCTCTGGTTTGCATCGCAATAGACGGAGTCACCGATACATCAGTTTTAAAGGAAGTACACGAAAAGGGCTCTTGGATTGTAGATTAGCTTCCGCAAGGCATTTGGAAAGGGTTTGAAGAACAACTGGCAGCCTTACATCTGATTGTATCATGAAAAGAGTCACTGTGGGATCCACGAGCACTTGCCGCATGAATAACCTATCTATTAGCCGCATACAAAACGAATTCCGTGTCAGCACACTTTTACTTAAATATCCGTACGAAACTGAGAAAACAGAACAAGCGCATGATATCTATCAAAAATTAAACTTTATATTTGCGGTCGTAAATAAATAAGCTGCCGAACCTGTTACAATCGTTGTAGCCGCCAAACCTGGAGATTTCTTTAGTTTTTCGAATACATATAATTATGTGCAGGGTTAAATGTATCGCATAGTTTTTTCGGTGTAATGTGCATCACTCCAGGTCAGAAGGTTGCGTGTTCAGATCATATCTGCATTACCGATGCAGAAATTATGTAACTAGATGTTACATCAATGAGCTCACCAGATCAGAAAGTTCAAAAAATCAACAGCCACACATTTCAATAACAACAATTTACTAACACTAAACATACCAACACTTAATACATACCTATTTTTCTCATAGCCGGTCAAATGACCTGTCTTAGTGTTTTCTGATTGAATTAGGAAATATGGATGTTAGAAAAGAAGTAAACCAATTCTTCCTCATAATTAAACAAAATTGTATATTGTCAATTTCTATTACAAACACAAAGAATAAGAATTTTTAATTCATTGCTCATCGCATTTTTTACATATACAGGGTGTCTCCATTGTACATTTTCCGCAAATATATTTTTAAAATTTAGAACTAATTTTGATGATTTCATTTTCGTTACAATATCCTATTTGACATGTCTTATGTTGATAAGGATCTGTAATAGACTTGGGGATTTAGGAAACGATCGTTTAGAATTTTTTCTTTCTTTTGGTTGTTCACGGGTTTCTCGAAAATCGGCGGCAAGTTCTACTGCTAACTGGAGTAAAAAAAAATTCTCTTAAGATATTTTCTCCTGTCGTTTGCTTGTACAAAATCGAGGCATTTATGCCAGCTAAATCAAGGACATTGAAAAATACTTGGAGTGGCTATCTACAAGACTTAAATTTTTGGGTATATTTCCTCGCCATTTGATCGGTCATATCTACACCAAATTTAGTTTTATTGTAATGTACTGTATACAATATGTTGAATACGCATGTACATCATAATTTCTGATCCAATAACCTTACGAGACAATAAGTTGTTCTCCCGGTCAAATGACCGGTTGGGGTAGATAACGGTATACGACATTTTACTCAAAATAAACAAAATACAAATAAAAAAAATAGTACAATATTAACTGTTTATAATTAATAGAAAAATCATAAAGTCAAATGTGCAAAAGCTATAAGATGATATTCCCATTTTCAATGCAAAAGTACTTAATCGGTCATAAGACCGGTTATGAACTTAAACATACCATATGGTATGTTGTTAACATTAAACATACCATACCGGTCATAAGACCGGTTATGGTATGTTTAGTGTTAACAACAACACATTTAAAATAAATTGAACAAAAAAATATCTGATGATGACCTGATCAATTAAAAGAAAGAAATGGAAAAAAGGCCGAAGTGAAAATGAGAGTAAACTTTCTCAGCAATGCTAGTTCTTGGTTCACCGTGCAACTTATTTAGCGGTAGAGAAGGACTTGAATTTGCTTCTTTACAACGAATCGTTCACACACAATCCGTCTACTTTTCTACAACTACCAGCTCCCATTTACGGTGGTCAGCATGAAAGGATCAAAAGATACCACATGAAATATCAGAAACATTTGACTGGGGTGTATCCTCTACGCATGATTATTGACAATAGTGATAACAGGAGGTAGTGTCAAAGGATGACCGATGTCTGTCCGCTCACAGGACATTTCTGATATGGAAGACTACTGTATTTGAAGTGGCGCATCGTGCTACATCTACAGAGAAAATTCGAGCTTCAGTTGTCATTATATGACGTTGGGCTATTCGCAGTTTTCTCTTCACTAACTTTGGGGACTTTAATTGAGATTGATTGCTGGAAATAACAATTTCTTCCCAACCAAAATGAAACGTGATTATGTTAATTAGAGGCAGGTGTAAATAAATTGAAGTGAGTTAGATATGACGGTATATAAGCAAAAGGAGATTTAGAGCATAGAGGACGATTATTTTTGAATCTTATTACATAATTTTTTGGTTCGCATACGATGTTAATGTTAATGTTTTTATATATTACTTGTCATTTTAGAACTTATTTATTTCATTCAACTGTAAAAATTCTCTTTAAATTCTTCTTATTCTTTTAATCTATACCTTTTTCATAGAGCTTATAAATCTTATTAATTTTCACTTTTCCACTAAACTACTTTTTTCTTCACTTTTCACTTATAACTTAGTCTCACTAACAATATCTTGATTGTTACTTACTTTTCTTACTTTAGCTTACTTAGTTATTAACTTAGTTTACTCTCACTTAAACTTCATATATAAGATCTGTCACACTTTTTTATTAACAATAACAGTTCCTTTATTATTTCAAAACATTTCGCGATACCTTGGTTTTCAGTGCATATCACCTTTAGCACTCAATCAACCCGTGAATCACAACTTTCTTGTTTTCATGTGCTCCGGTCGGAGACTCGTTGTGATCTGATTTAAGGGGATTGTGTAACTGACCTCTTACACTCACCTCTTTACAAAAACGCTTTCTACTGCGGGTTTAAGCACGAGAAATAACACAATTAATTTAATATTTGTTAATCAGACAATCAGTTCAAGAATCAATCAATGAATAAAATAAATTGAGCTTACCTCAGTATCTTCAGAAATCATTAATCCAAAAAAGGGTCGTGTCCTGCGGACGCCAAAATGAAGAATTAGATTCTTCAGGGTTCAGGTTAGTCGATTAAGCAAAATTAATTCAATTCAATAAAAAGTTCCATTTAAAATATCAAACAAACTTTATTAAATAATCGTGGATTATAACCATGTAATTTACTTGGTTCAAGCTGGATATAGGGCAGACACTCGCTTCGACAAGTATAATTTGATGTTATCTTCAAAAAGTAAATATAATAATAATGCTGTCGCACAGAATAGAAAGTTGAGTTGCAGCGCACTTCTCCCGTAGGGATTAGTTAATTCAAATATTCACAAAGAGTGGGTTACAATAATTTTCATTGGCGTGAATTAACATCGACAAGGCACAATGAAATAGGGTTTTAACACAGGAAAAGTTTGTCACTTCGTTCTTAATTGCTTGACTCAGTGGACGTGTCCACCGCTTTTCCCGATGTATCTGCCTCTATCTCGTGTGAACAGAAATAAATTCTTAACTCAGCGAATTACAGTTTACTTCTTGAGCCATGATTGCAACTTCAATATTTCCAAAGTGACGAAAGACTATATATATATATTTGTGTGTGTATAAACAAAAAATCATAAAAAATGCAAATTACAACTACTAAAACCTTTTAAAAATTTATTTAAAACTAAAATATAACAGAATTAAAAAAAAAAAACTTTATGTTATCAAATTAACCAAAAATCAAATTAAAAATATTACTCTCAGCATCTAAACTAAAGATATAAAAAAAATATGCTAATAAAATAAGCCAAAAATTTACTTAAATACTATTTACATAATATTATTTCAATACAATATAAATATAAGCCATTATAATTAAAAATTACAACCAATTTAAAACAACCTTAAACATCACAGCAAAAATCAAGAGAAAAGAAAAAAAAATGAAAGAAAAAATGGAGATAATGTAATTTACGACTGTTCTACACTGAAATGAAGAATTTTGAAGAAATTCTTCGTTTTCTTTTATATTTGCATTTTATAGAAAAACTTTTTAATTTTTTATTGAGTACATTTCGATTTTAAGTAAAGTTGAATTCTTTTTATCGACGTTAGGAAAGGTTTCATTGATTTCTTTGTCAGCTACTTTCCCTTTAGAGATGGAAGACATTGACATTTCTCTTTTTTTCTTCAAAGGGTGAGGAATCTTCTTCATCTAGTTACAACTACCTATTTTGTTTTACTTCGGAAATGATGTCATCGTCTCTTAGTATAACTAAAATACATACTTCATTATCGCACAATTCAGTGTTTAATTTTACATTTAGGTGAGGGAGAGGGCTTACTTCTTGATTTTCTAACCACATAGCAATCTGCAGGTTTTAATCTTCGTCGTCCACAATGTTGCTTTTTCCTTACTCCAATATATTCCTTGAAAGCCGCGCATATCGAAAACAGTTGCGTATTGTTGAAGTTGAGACTTGTCTCCAACGATCGCTGTTCACTATGTAAATTTCCAAAACACATAGAACTAACTGCTTTCTGTAAGGAGATTTGAGACTGCAAATATCTATCGGATTCATTGGTTGCAGCACAGACGTAGTACTAGGAGGCAAATAAATAAATCTTGGTGCACAATAGAATTTTTAAGTCAGCAATGAAATTGTATATAGAAATATAATTTTCGCTTTCCGTTCGCTCATTCTTGATCCCATTGCCGAAGTACTTCCAACAATTCAACAGTCCTCCAAGTTTTTCGATTATTTTTATAACTCATAAGTTCCCTTTTTAACATTCTTAAAACACTTAGGTTTTTGAAAGTTGTTTGACAAAATTGGTTTTCTTTTTTTCAGGTCTATCCATGTTTGCACACACAGTTACTCTTAACTGTCGACTGTTTCCCGTCAACGTATTTTCTACTTTCAGGGTACCAGCACAACCGCGGAATTCTGGAACATTAAATATAAGACTCCTTGTTTTTGTGATATATTTCTTTGCAAAATATTTGTAGATTCTTTGTGTGTCTTATAATGATATTTCTATCTTTCTATGGAACTATAAAAGTAATATTTTCGTCATAAAGATTTTTTTCCCTTCTCATTTGAATATGGACATGTTTTGCGAGATATATTTGCTTTTAGTTACCATTTTTTAAAATAATATTCCATAAATATTCCATAATATACAAAATATTTTACTCATCGTATAAAAAACTATACACAAAATATAGTGAGCCTACTATTTTGATGATATTACTGTACAATTTCTTTGAAAAAATGGTAGAACTTCGTAATTTTGGAAATTAAAATTTTTTTTCCTTTTTCATATACAAATATATATTAGGTATTATTTAGAGAAAAAATATTTTTGGTTCACTATATTCATAAGTACCTTATATAAAAGCATAAAAAATATGGAACACGCCCTGTTGTATAATAGTTTTCTTTAAAATGGTACATAAATGCAAATAAATCTCTCAAAACATATTCATATTCAAATGAGAAGGGAAAAAAATCTTTATGACAAAAAAATTACTTTTATAGTTCGATAAAAATAATGAAATATCATTCTAAGGCACACAAAAATCTAAGCTCTACAAATAATTGTCAAATATATACTTCACAAAAAAACAAGGAGTATTAGATTTAATGTTCCAGAATTCCGCGGATGTCCTGGCAACCTTAAGGTTTAATTGGGAATTATTTTTTAGAATAATCCACCTTCCTCGGTGTAAAAAATGTCACTATCTTCATATTCCCAGATTACATCAGACCACACTTATAGTTTTTCTGTTTTCCGCATTCCATACAAAAAGACAAATGCTTCACTCATAACCTTAGCGCATGAAATACTATACAGTTTTTTTTAAATCTGTATAGACAGCCGTTAGAGCATCCGAAACCCTTTCCTTCAAAAAGTTCAGCAAAATTATTTATTTTGTTTTTGCAGCATGACTCCTGTCACAGAAAAATTTCGATTTTTAAAGAAGATAAGATAAAAGATTCATTTTCAAAAGATTTTCTAAGGATACTGAAATAGAGAACTATTTCAAAAGTACTTCTGCATTAATCTGTTTCAGACCGACGTATCTTCTGCAGTTTTTGCATGTGTTGGAAACTGTAGATTTTGAAAAAGAAAATTCTTTGCATATCGCCAATTGATTGGCTAATTTTCAGAACGTTTTGCTATTTTTATTTTGTCCTCAATTTAATATGCTATCTTCTTCACGACATTCGTCATTTTTATCCATTTTCTTCATGTACTGTTGAAATTACAAAATGCCTGTTCAATTCAAAGCGCTCAAATTGATATTACAAAGGAAGTAAAAAGGAGAGAAACGCGACTACTCTATTCTGATTTTCCTAGAGGTGGTTTGAAGAGTGAGATCGATGTAGTGAACCAGTAGATCCCCAGAAAAGGAGGGGAGAGATGAATACTCTTGATCAGATCTTGAACCTGTGGCTAATTCCTTGAAAAGGCTAACGGAGTGATTTGTTTAGTTTTTATTAACGTCGCACTAGAAGCAACACGATGGCTATTGGTGACGGACCTCGTAATTTTAAACCTCGGTCAAGTGATGAGGACATCTCAGTTGGCACTCTTCTCTCCTAATTTCCACTCTACGCCAACGGGGGGACTTTGGGCCCCTACAGATTTAACGTGCATCAGCCCCGGCTACACGGCGGGTCTTTAGCGGCCAAGAATCAAATCCGCGACTGAATGAAAACCGCCGGCCACGAATCCGAAGCCATGACCACTAGGCTACCGCGGCCTTATGGGAGAGGAAGTTCAGTTCATTATAAGAGGACTCATTTTCTGAAAAATTCACTATAAGCGTTTAAAATAGCATTACTTAAATAGGAGTTCAGTTGCGCCAAATAAAAAAATTCAATATAACCGAGAGTTTACTATAGCAAGGTTCGACAGTAGTTAACAAATGAATTATCAATATTATAACGAACTGAAAAATAAATATTACGCGTTTAGCCTTTTTGTAATACCTCGAAAAAAACATAAAAATCCATTATAGTGCAAAACTAGTTAATCCAGGGCAATAAAATATGTTCGTGAACAGTTTTATTCAGTAATGAAACTTAATAAGAGATCCCGATTCAAGATTGAATCCAATACAATATACTGTAATAAGAAAGAAAAAGGCAGATAATAATGTTTTAGGATGAGAAAATGATTCTAATTTCAGGATCAAAATCAAATAAAGAAAAAAAAAATTCGTAGATAAATTGACTTGATTTTTGTCAGTTGGTAAAATACAGGGTGTTTCGATACTCATAGTCAAACATTTAAAATGTGACAGAAAAAAATCTAAACATGAATTTTCACCATACAATGCATAGTCGGAGAGCAAGCGGTGGTCGCATGAAAGAAAGAAACACCAAACGGATAGAGATACTAAATAATTTTATTGACAGAATGTGTGGCAAAATTACAGAAACTGCTCAAAAGAGCGACCACTTGTGGAAATGCAGACGTTACACCTGCGATGTAGCAAGCGGCGCACTTTTCCAAACACACCCTGCATTTCTCGGACGGCGCAGGTTGCAACAGATATCCTGACAACTAGGTTCTCGTCGAAGTCGATGGGGCTTTCATAGACGGAATTTTTAAATAGCACCACAGGAAAAAGTCCAAACCGGAGAGATCGGGTGAGCGTACCGAACATGGTGTGAGCACAACCACCAATCCATCTCCCTGGGAATCGAGCGTGTAAAGGACTCCGCACATTCAAGCTGAAATGGGGTGGAGCTCCGTAGTGCTGGATTAGTTTTAGTTTAGTTTTTATTAACGTCGCACTAGAAGCAACACGAGGGCTATTGGCGACGGAACTCGTAATTTTGTAGTGCTGGAGCCACATACGTGCTTGTATGTTAGTTGCAACAGGTTGAAGTAACTCTGGCAATACATCTTGTAAAAATGTGAGGTATGTTCTGCCATCCAATCGGAAAGGCAGGTGGTAAGAACAGATCAAATGGTCACCCACAATTCCAGTCCAAACATTTACGTTGAAACGCTTCTGATAAGCATGAGATCGTATGCCGTACTAATTGCTAGATGGCTACACGTGAAGGTAGTTCGCATTTGAAAAGTCTTCACTAGTAAAGATGCATTCATCCGCGTAAATAACATATGTGCACTAAAATCAGGCAGCGCTGATAACTGTTGCAAAAACCAAAGTGCAAATTCGATACGTGGCGCATAATCTGCAAGTATCAAGGCTTGCACTTTGAGTATATGGTAGGGGTTTAATCCTTCGTCCCGTAGTACTCGTCAAACAATCGAGTGGGGTACATTTACGGCACGAGAAACCTCTCGCGTGCTAATATCCGGACACGATATTTCACTCTTTGCAGAATGTGCTCTTCAACTTGTGGCGTCCGCACACTTCTGCTCTACCCTGTAACAAGCATGCCGGTGACAAAGCATCCTTTTTCTCATAGGTACTGATGCAATCACTAGGACATTTTTCAGTCTGGTACGTGACTCCTCGGGTAACGCAGCCCGTACAGTCTTTCGGCTTCCAGAGTATTCCCATTCGTAAGACCAAACATTCAATGCATGTCCGCCTTTTCCTGATTATCGTAAGTCATCATGCCTCCTGAAATGCACGGTAGAAATTTTTGCACGTGAGTTTCGAAACAACCTGTATTAATTAAGGATTATTAAATATACGAAAATGTCACAAAATATAATACGCTGCACACCATATTTTGTTTTGAATTTTATTAGGTCCTCAACTTCTCGAATGTTATACCCGTTTATCTTCTCTTTAATTTGGTCGTTATGACATGTCTCAAATAATGCATTCTCAAACAATAACCACACTAAATCTGTTAAAATACTTACTATTACTTTATTACAATGGCATACTCAAATGCTCGGGTTCATATATCACTCGGGAAACTCCCAATATGCCGCATGCCTTCGTTCTCTTATCTCTCTCGGATGTCTGTCATCAAAACACAATAAAAACAACTAATTTACCCTTCACATCCCACACTTACAAAGAGTTTTACTGCAGAGAATTTCATAAAATTTATAATTAAAACATAGATGTAACTGTTTATATAAGTTAAAAATTCAGTAACAGAACCACCTTAGAAAATTTCTTTTCTTGTTTAAGTTCATGTTTTTTCATTTAATTTTCTTAGAATAACAATGAATACGGCCCATGTCTGACATGCTTTTCATGAAGTGAATTTTGGTTGATTTGGATTTGAGATCTCTGATACAAAGCATAAAACTTTCTCAGCATTTCACCAAATACAAAAAAAAAAAAAAGAAAAAGAAAAAAAAAAGAAAAGAAAAAAAATTTAAATCTTTGTATAAAATAGATTATTTCAGAATACATTTTAAAACCTTTAAATTTACGCTACTGAATTAAGCAACATCATGTCAAATAATAATTTTGTAGCATTTGTAATAATAAATCAGATATATAAACAAAGAAACAGCTAAAAAGAATTTATCAAAAATTACGTATTGTGGTACCCCAATCAGAGAGATATTTATTTTTAGTCAATTTTAGACCTTTTAGATCACTGCTACGAGGAAGAAAAAATGTTTCAAAACTACACTCACACTATCCAAACCAAACTCATTTCATCTTACAATATACCTAAAATAGTAATATCTCTATGTAGGTACTGAAACTATTACTTTTTTTATTTATGGTTTTGTGAAAAAAAGGAATAAATCTCGGGAAATTGACATCAATTGCAATACACAAAAATGCTTTAATTTTACATGTTACATGTACAAAAAAGTAGTCATAAAAACAAAATGAAAAAAAATTTAATAATTTTCTAAATAAATTTCACAGTCTTCAGATGATATTCAATTTATCTTTCTGTATATGAAGTAGAAGGCTCGTCTCTAATAGATGGAGGTGTAATGGCTATATCAAAGAAATCTCCTATTTGAAATCGGCATTGTGATAAAGTCTTTTCATCATCAGGTCCTCTTTGTCCAACACAAGTTGACCCAACATCTTTCATACGATAACCTGGATGTCTATCATTAGGAAATACAATAGCAAAATCAAAATATGTACCCTTTTGTCTGTATTCAGGAAGTGCAATTTGAATTGATTTACTTATTTCCACAAGACTGGTATCCATCCTTGAAAAAGAAAATAACCAACTTATATAGGACTTTTAGGTACAACATAGAAATTTACAAATGCATAAATATATGCATTGATAAAGTTAATCATACACTTTTTAGTCATAGAAGAAAGGATGACTATCAAAATATTCAAATTGTTATAGTCCGAAATTTTCTACATTTGAGGCTCAAAGGCATTTAATACTGTTCCAGGCTGTTTTACAATTTTTGCTTTTATATTACTGCTCATACTGAGTTACTTACAAATATTAATTTATCTTCAATTACATTAAAAAATGCATGAAAGAAATAATACTATCAAATATAAAAATGTTCGGCTGCTGGTTGACATGGGTTACTTATAGAGTACTATTTACATTAATTTATTGTAATAAATTTAAAATATTAGAGATGATATTTACAATCAGATAACGAACTTGTTGCATTTCCATTTTTAGATGCTAATTCCATGTTAGAGCACGTTAGTAGTACAATGTTCTCAGACAGGACATTCTAGTAGAAAATTTAAGAGAACTCTGATATCCCCTTCCTTACAGAAATTTTGTGTGGAATGAAATTAGCCATGCCTTTTTCAAAACCACAGGACATAATCCTTTCTTTTGGTTGGATAGATAAAATAATAATCTCACCACTGGTTACGGATCACCCCAATCAGGAAAAGAAATTGTACCTACAAACTGTAGTATCTGGTGCAAGGTGCTTTTGATTCCCAAGAGATCGGATTTTATAAGATCAAGGCTTGACCTTGAAGTTCATGGGAAACAGAAATGTTGTTTTATCTTTCACATGAATCCAGCAGTATTTAATGAGGCTCTTTTCCAAATGTCAAGATCACTAACGAACTTGTTAAGTACAATTTCCTCAAAAGTTATCCAAGTACACATTCAAATATTTATAGAGTTATCCAAGTGAGACAAAAATTAACAAATTAAATGAACACATATAGAAAGATAAATTTTTACAATTTTAGGATAGAGGCAGAAGGTAACTTATTCAAATGGTCCTCCTATGACTTGGAAAAAAGCCATTATCCAAGTAAAAATAGTAGATGGTATCCACATATTATTTTTTTTACCAAATGGTTCTTTACTTTCAAGTTAAATCATCAATATTCCGAGATGGTCAAAGTAACTTTTCCATCAGCTAGTAAAACAGGTGTTTGGCAAACACATAAGATAATCCATGGAAAAAGACAACAAGAAATGTTGTCTAACAACAAGAATTGTTCTTTAAAAGATTTCTAACACTATCTTGGGTGTCTCAAGTACTCAATTCAAAATAGTATTAATTGATAATTCCAGTTGTCAGTGAAATTTCAGATAGATTCTGTTGAAACTACACTTGGAAATAAATAAGTTTTGTCAAGGGAGTGAACTTACATTTTTTCTGTTTTCTTCATACAAACATTTGTCACTGTTCATATATTAATACTAACATAATCTCACCAAGACATCATTCTGTTCTTAATGACATGTAATTTTTCTATTTGTCTATCTTCTCTTTAAAATATTGATATATGCTTAAAAAATGCATGAAAAAATAATCTGTCACACTTAAAGTAGATAGCTACAAACAAAACTTACTGGAGATTTTGCTCATTAATACCTTCTGAATATTTAATTCCAATGCCATTGGAGCTCCAAATTTTCCTTCATTGTGCGCATTCTAGGTTGAAAAATATTTGCATACAATATTTTACCAGAATTGGATTATTTTGTCTGGAATCACCTGTAAAAATGATTGCGTTTGAAGCACAATAAATGCCAATGATGGCAAAAAGGAATTGCTTAAATAATTTATAATTTAATAATACACAAATAATAACTGAGATTGTTTCCACAGCATATAAGAATTCCTACTATGAAGTAGATCAATAATTAACAATAGCAGCAAGGAAAACCTGTCACTCATAGAATTACATCGTTGATAGCTGCAAATAGTTGTCTAATAGGAATTCGTCATTTATTTCACTGTCCTATCCAAAATGAAGCTGATTTTTTTTTTCCATCCACGTATTCAGCTATCTGTACTAACCAATTCAGAAACTGGGAAAGCATTTGCACCTCCCACATCTAACACAGAAAACTGAAACTACATCTTAAATTTAGCACTTATAATAGAGCATAGAATATGAAAGAGTAAAAATTGTATAACGGTCAAGGGTAAAAAGTTAAAAGATTCTGAGTCAGAAAAATGAAATAATTTTAAAACTACAAAAGCATTGGAAAATAGATAAATAAAATAAGATGAATGTGTAAGACAGAAAGGAAAAAAATACAAATAAAACATAATGCAAAAATTTAATGGCTTGTTTTTCAAAAATTAGTTTTCATTGCAAAATTATACTCAATTCAAAAACAAGTTTTTTTTTTTTTTTTTTTGCAAGTAAATTACATTTCCTATTTAATTTAATTCTAATAAATGCATGTTTTGGAAACTATACAATAGGAACTTTCACAATCCATTTTTAGCAAAAGGTATGAAATTGAAAAGAAGAAAATAAAAAGAATTAATAAATATGAAATATATCACATAAAATTATCATAATTATGATTTTAGCTATGATACAATAATAAATTCCTTAATAAGCTCTTATTCAAAACAATAAGAACTGTTTTGTTTTGAATAAAATGCTCTTATTCAAAAGAAAACAGGTCAACATCACAGTAAAACATTTTGAGGATTCAGATTTCATTCAAAAACTGGAAAGTACGTGGTACAATTTTTGAAAATAAAATAGCACAGTATTTTTTTTAAAAAGGAAAGTTTTGCAAACGACAGAATGTAATTTCCAATTAAAGGATTACAGGTATTTCTAAAAAAAATGATTATACTACTTTTAGATTCAAAGGTCAGAAAGGGTGGATAATAACATGAAAATTATTTCAAAAGAATCCTGAAAATCAAAAGTACAAGTTATTAACAAAGAAAAAAATGAAACTTTTCAAGCTCATTTATTTATCTTTTGCTTTTGTAGGTATTCAAGTATTCCGATGGTAAAACAATTGCATCAGTCATCAGTAAAAACTAAACCTATAAAAAAAACATTTTAAACAGGCTTAGTCAGGAATTCCATCTGTTCCTTTCGATATTAATTAGATGTATCATCGTGTTGATGTTTGAGCTCCTTTCGGCTATTGATATTTTTTAACTAAATAAAAGTTTTCTGAAAAGTGTTATTTTAAAAAAAATTCATGAAATTCAGTATTCAATAAGAATATAACTGACTTTTTATACGATAATATGTGCCTTTACCATATTTTGCACAAGATATTTTTTCTTCCCAATGATTCTGCCAGAAGAGTTAATCTCATTTAATACATTCTTTATCAATCTAGTTTCAAAAATTGCAGGTAGTAAACTCTTTAAAGACTTTTTATCTCCAAATATAAAATAACAACAAGTACATAATTACCAGCCCAAATCTGTGATGTTAAAACTCTGTACATTAAGAGATAACAATTGTTTCAATTACAAACATTTTCCATATTGACACTTTTAATTAATGCATTTTGTGACATAAATTAAAACATATCATAGATTAGTAATCAAATGTCCAATAAAGTTAACTTTATTCTTCGGAATGAATGAATCATAGAAGAAATTATTTTTATTAATGTTTCCAAATTTCAGAACAGAATATAAAACTTTATATATTTCAAATGTAATCAAATTATTACACTAAACAGTCATTTAAAATTAAATGATTTTCGTAAGGCCATGCAATATTTATACAGTACAAAGCTTCTAAAAAATTAAAATATTTGAATCTAGCATATAAATTTTTGTCCTGTTTCAGGATACAGTTTAACACGCAAAAATGCCAGAAATTGATTATACATTAAATAAAAGAATTCTGTGTTATAGAGAGATTGAATTCTTACCAGGCATGGAATTGCTGCTCATTTTTAGGAGTATTCCCTCGATGATATTCATTCAAAAGATTATGCCTCCCGTCATTAAGAAATACTCTCAACAAAAATGGACAAGTCTAAAGTAAAAAAAAAAAAAAACAGTCATTTAAAAACATAAGCTCTTTAATATCTAATTTAGAACTTCGTTCCCAATATGAGATATAAGCTTCGTAAGAAATGAAATTTTTTACACAATACGTATATTCCAGCCTAGTGAAAGTATTCTAGAACATAAGAAAATGAATCAAAAATTATAAAGGTTACAGATTCTCATTAAATACTAAAAAATTTGTAAAAATATTAGCCTTGTTAACAGACTTAGTTTATTTTTCTATTTTATACACTAGTGAAATCTTAGCAACAAAAAATGCTTAGAGCAATGTGCCATGTAATCATTCCCATGTCACTTAAAATTTTGTAAAGAGAATGAACCATCAGTAAATTGGAAGAAATTTCAATGCTTCTAAGATTTGATCTAACATAGCACAATCCTTTGTTAATTTGCTTTATTGGTATATGTATCCCCCTCCAACCACATATTAATTAACTAAAAATATGAATGGGTGATCAAACTCTGTAAATGTAAGAAAGGAAGAATTGCTGGGAATAAAATGACAAGGGAAAAGAGTAAGATCACATTACCCATTTCTACCAAATACAAAAACAGCATATAACAATGGAAAGAATACTCTGAAACCTAGAGATCATAAATTCAATACTTAAAGAAGGTAAGCACTTTGAGGAACTTGCTCCTTCAAATCAAAATTAGATTTAAAAAGAAGAATCGTATTGAAATATTTCAAAAAAAGTATTATTAAATGCTTCAAATTAGGATGAAACATCAATCACTGAATGATTGTTTCCTAGGAAAATACAGAGCCTTCTCTTCTTGCATAATTAGGGACTATTAGCATATGTAGTTCTAAGAAATAGACTGAATCATTTCAAACAATGTTATTTGACTTGTTTAGAATTAGACAGCCTTTGTTTGCTCATTATACATTGATAATTCATTTGCTAAGGTATTGTAAAATGTTAATGGCAACTCATTTTATAGTTTACATAATTAGAGAGTCTTGAGCATTTTTGCTTTAGATATAAAGATCAGGATTGTACTGAACTCATTTTAACATCAATAAAAAATCAATGTAATTAAAAAAAAAACAAATAACTATTTATGCATATTTCATACAAAACATGGAATTATACATAACAAATTATTCAATTGACATCAATGGTTATTTAAAATGTTTATAATTATTTTTTGTATGATTTAGTATAAGAAACAGATAATGTAATGTATGTTAAAAGAATTCTGAGTAAACAAGATATTATCAATACATTTTCTAACTCTTGGAACAGGATTAATGATGGAAATTATATTTTATGATCTAATTCATCATTTATTTTCATCCATTATTGCCTCGTTTCTGGATGTGTAAATTATTTTCATAAGATAGCAACAAACACCTATTACTTTCAAACATTAAATATCATTAATTATCACTATAATTTTGATGAAACAAGGGCATCGAATACACTTTTCAGGAACAAAATAATAGCCAAAATACAGCTCAAAAACTGCAAGATTTTACAGCTATGCAATAATATAGAGGATCAACAAAAAACACTTATTTAAAAAAATAAGTTTATCATAGTTAAAATGACAATGATTTGCTTAAATATAACTTCTAGCTCATGTAACTTGCATAAAATACTATTCCTTAATACAACAGCTAGAAAGAAAAGAATCTTACAAACACCATGTGTAACATATTTATTGAAGCTTTTTCCGAATTGTTATTTGTCAATACTATTTATGGAAATCAATACATACTCTAAGCTCCCGAGAAAATGGAAAATACTTTATTTAAAATTTTAATTGGTAGCTTATTTCAGAGAGATCTCTGGTCAAACCGGCGGCTTCGCAATAATGGGTCCTAAATTTGATTATACCAAAGAAGACTATAACACAAAATAGTAAAAGCTGCTGTACATAAAATTCAATAATACTCTAGTCTTCTCACAGCACATGGAGATAACAAGTTCAATAAATGAGACACTGGATTAGATGCCCTGTTTCCAAATTACAGAGATCCGCTAATAGCCCTTTATATTGCATAGTGCAACGTTAATTTAGAAACTCACTGAAAAAATTAATGAAAATAGATAAACATACATTGTCCCTATCTAAGCGTCTTGTAGTTCTGAATTTTTCTTCAATTACGGATTCTATTCCACCAGATGGACGAGACATCTTAAGGCTAATCGTAATAATTATTTTCCCTTTCTTTAATCAACGTTAATAAGTTTGCTTAGTGGGAACTAGAGCAACAACAAGAACAAATATCAAATCCTCAAAAAAAAAATTTGCGGTTGTTTACGCTGGAATACGTTGGAATGTTATTCGAGCACATAGGCCGCGGAGCGGCCCTTAACCTCACAAGCTCTTTAAAGAGAAGCTTTCGGAGTGGATGAATCTATTAAAAATCGTAGGGGAGTGAGTTTCTGGGCGCATGCGCAGTTAACGGTAACTGAAATACCATCGAGTGGCTTGTGATAAGACCCTGAAATCTGCGAAAAATGGACGAGTCTAAGTTAAGAGCAGATGAAATAAGCTACCGCACACTTCAGGATAGTTCTTCCTAGATTACAGGGTCTACAAATGAAGGAAGAATTCTTTACATTGCAGCTCATATAACATCTGATTGCTGAGAAGAAAATATTACTGGGAAAAGAAATCTATCGCTCCGAGATGTATATTCCATGCATCGATTTTAATGAAATAAAACATTTTTTTGAAAGTAAAAAGTTATGAATTGACTTTTTATGATTTTCCAATATTAAAAACGTAATTTTTTTTAGGAATGAATAACTTAATGATCAAAATATTCAGAACTTTTGAGAAAAAAACCCACAAAAAGAAAACTTATTCGGAATAATTTGAAGTTCAGTTATAATACATTTATCCTAATTAGACCTGTATGTATGATTGATTAAATAAGAATAATACCCATACGTATTTAAGTAGTATTTAAATACCGCTCTTTTGTGAATCTTTACTTAAATAAATGGTTGGTAAAAAAAAATCATTGCATTTTTTTATGATTTTATCTGTTTCTGTGAAAGTTTAGCAGCATTCTTATTTGTGTATGGACAAGTTCAACCGTAAAGCTTACTATGGAGGCACTGCAGTATTTTCAAACCTTTTCTTCTTCCGGTTATAGCGGATATCTCCATTATGTTGCATGGAGAAGTTCGACTTTGTAAGCAACAACAATGATCCAAACTTGAGCGCAAACCTTCCCGTTTTCCGGTCGATTGTTCATCAATGGGAAATCAACAAAATTTAACTAAGTTTTTTACATTTTTAACTCACATTTTTGAACTCTTTTGAAAAAAAGGTTGAGGCGTAGTGGCAAAAAAAAATATTTCGAGGCATCAATTTTTAATAACAAAATCATTTATTAACATCTTCATAACCAGCATTCAACTACAGAGCTCTGCTCTCGCCAAAGACAACGTCTCGTATGCGAAACTGTCTGGCGTCTGGGCGAGCAGCGTAACAATTTCCGCTGTTGCAAGGGGAAATGACGTCAATCAAGTAGAGTATAACATTTCCAAAAATAAAGTAACAAACAAACAAAAAAAAATATGTACGAGCCATGACGTAACAACTCCTCCCCCGTTAAGATCTCTTTACGTTAGTAAAAAAGCATTTCAGAAAGATTTACACACTAAAGGAATTACAATATATGCATACTAATGTGATAACGTAAAACAAACATATACAATAATACACTGTGATTCCATATACAAAAAAATTATTTCCGCAAAATTATTACATTAAATACATCATCTCCACATATAACTTTCCCATTAAAATAGTCTACTTAGTCAATCAAATATACATTTACAGCATCATTAATCTTTTTAACAATCAAAACAAAATAGGAATATATACTCATAAAACATTTTACACATATATATATATGAAAGTTATGACTCACATAATCATCTTCTAAAATATCTGCAATACAAATATTCAGCAAATACCCGCAACATAAATTAACCTTTAACTATGTACATTTCTACTAAGTACATTAGCATTTTCATGCCATGACAGTTATGGATCATTATTATTAATTTATATGGGATTTTTTTTTTTTTTTTTTTTTTTTTTTTTTTTTTTTTTTTTTTTTTTGTAAATGTTTTCAAAGCAGTACACTGTATTTTATTATCAGAGAATCAAAAAAGTTATTTACTGTCTAAGAACTGTCTACACTCTCAGCTATACTTGAAATTCTATCATCATCACTGAGATAATAAGCAATATTTCACGTTTTGATAATTTATCGTCTGATTCATTATTTGTAGAAGAATCTTCACTCTTATGAAAATTTTCATTAGCAATTTTACCTAAGTTCCAATATCTGTTGAAATAACATTATCTGAAGTCTTAAAATGGTAACTTTAGAAATAAAGCTTTACTAACATGTTGGTATTATAATCCCAAAAATTAGGAAATAATATAGATTAAATGGGGTTTCATGACCTTCCTTTGAATTTTTTAAAATACTGAGTTATGGATTTATTACAATTTTTATTAATTATAATTGAACCCTCCCCATTATCTAAAACTATTTCACTCTTATACAACTCTGAACTATGAGAAATATTTAAGGACTTTTCGATGTCTGTCAATCTATTTCGGTCATTTATTTTATTCAAATAACCTAAGAATTTTCTCTCTGTATCGAAATAGATTCCATTTCCTTCATCTTCATTATTTGCAATAAATTCATGTTTTTCCTTTTTGTCCATCAAACAGTGCGCATCAAAATGATGTTCTGCATCTTTTAAGAAGTCAGTTATAAAATTTTCTTCACAATTAAGATCTTCATAATTTAATGAATTATTTATAGAAATACTTGACTGCATTTTCTGAACTAAGAAAGACATATTTTCTTTATCAAACACAACATCGGCATGTTTGTCTGTATTTTTCTCATTTCCATTTTTTAAGTTATATTCATCTCGTAGAATATCTGATTCTGTTTAAAAGATATATGACACAGTTTCTTTATTTTCTAAATCACGAACATTTTTATAACCTTTCGAGTTCGACAATGGATTAGATGACACATCTTCATTACTTAATTCTGCTCGAATATCGTATAACATATCACCATCTTCTGATACTGAAGTTTGAGTAAACTTATTATCTAAACCATCCGATACTTCCTCACAAATAAAGTATCCAGAAGAACAATTAGTATCACCTTGGATGTTCATAGAATCATAACATAGAGTTTTAATATATTCCGTTCTTAACCTAACATTTTGATCAACACTTTGATGTGGCATAATTTTGAACAAGGCTACTGAAGCAGAAACTAAAACATTTTCAGGCACATCTCTTTTATCTAAAATCTCACAGTCCGTATGCTCTACTACTTGAAGATTAGAATCTGTATTTATGGTAAGACAAGGAGAACCAAATATATCAATATTTGTTTCATCAAGTATAGGATCTGTGATGAAAATAATCTGCTCAGTTTTTTTAGAGTTTTCCACCTCTTCAACATCTTTTATCAATGGAATTAATTCAGCATCTTCCCTTTCAGCTTGCACAAGCTGATCCACATCAAGTTCAGTTAATACAGCCTGGAATTCATCATCAGTAGGAAGAAGTTCATCCTCTTCAAGATTTGCATCTTCACAGTTAATAACAATGCTTTGGGGTTCTTCTACCAACTGTTCAGATGTCTCTTCTTTTCCTTTCAATTTCTGTCTTCTTGTTTGAACCGCATTCACTTGGTGCAATAAAATGTTTCCTTCATTTTCGAAGAGAGCAGCAGTCCTATTCCTTAGAAGATAATGACCACGATACAGTTCATCTGGAATAACAGCTGCTTTGGAGAATGTTCTTCCCCTCTCACATTCAATAAGAACTTCTGCTAGTGGCAGGCAAGTTGAACTAGCATCTAAAGGTTGTTGTACCCATACATGTTCATCAGTCATATCTTCAGATGTCACAAATCTACGGCAAACAATATCTATAGTGGCTCCAGTGTTCAAAAGGATTTCGGTACTGATACCATTTATTTTTCCGAGAGAAGTATATGGCTGCAAAAAATTTGTTCTTGCATCACATTCAGAAACAGAATTTACAGACTCTGAAGCTTTCTTCAGTTTTGGACAGTTTGGACGTAAATGATCAAGAGCGTTACAGTAAAAACATCTCAGATGTCTTCTTTTTTCGAATTCCTTATTGTGACTAGGTCCAAAAAGTTTTCTATCAGGCTTGTTTGACTCATATTTGGGGTTTTCAACCCTTCGAGGAGTTTTGTCAAATCTTCCAAACTTGCTTGGTCCTTTAACTTCATATTTGTCTCTCGGAAATGAATTAACTGGCTTAGCTCGAAATATTTTTCTCACATCTTCGAATTCTTCCAATTTTTCAGCCAATTTGCTAGGTGAATTAATTAGGGACCATTCATCCAAATAGTATTCCTTAAACTCAAACGGTGCACGTTTTGTCATCTGATCTGCAATGATTAAAACCCGGAGTTGATCGAAGGTTTCAACTTTTAGTCCAGACGTCCATTCATCGAAATAGGTCTGTAGTTCATGATAAAAATCTTGCCAGGTACGTTCAGCAATTTTCTGGTGCGTATGAAACAGTTGTCGGAATTTTTCGGGAGTTAACTTAAATCTCTTTAACAACAATTTCTTCACGTGATCATAATCATTGGCTTTTTCTTCGGACTCACGTGCAATTATCTGCGTATTTTCTTGCGGTAGTAACCCCAACAGATGTGTGACCCAAAGCTCCCTTTGTAGAGATATTCTGCAAGCTTGACGCTCAAATAGTACTAAATACAGGCTAATATCTTCCTTCATATCATATTTATGAAGAAGCTTGCTCAATTCCTTACTGGGTATTCTTGAACCTTCCATTTGTGGTTCTTGAGCTGATCTTATTTGAACTTCTAGTTTTAATTTTTCCAGCTCAAAATTTTTTCTCCGCCTTTTTTCCTCAAATTCTTCCTTCCGTTTCTGAAATTCCAATTCTTTCTCTTGAATTTCCCATTCTTCTTTCCGTTTCCGTTCCTGAAATTCCAATTCTTCCTTCCGTTTCCGTTCCTGAAATTCCAATTCTTCCTTCCGTTTCCTTTCTTTAACAAATTCCTCAAGCATCGATTTAATGAATTCCTCTTATTATCCGTCACTCTTAAGAATAATTTCTTTTAAAGTTATCATCTTCATATCCTGAGTAATTTTTAAGTCTAATTCTTCCGCCAATCTGATCAAATCCTCCTTTTTACCTTTTCCTAAATAAGCCATTTTCTTAAGGGGGAAAAAAATAACACCAGAAATCTAATTGACTCAAATAAACCTAAAATATTGGCCTACCTACGAATTTACAATATCAAACTGAAAATCTTTCGAAATGTAACTTAATTTCCTTTTTCAAAAAGTACATAAAAATACTCACATAAATACAATAAAGCATTCATAGAATTCGTATACTTCAAAAACAGAACTAAATGACTTTCTTTTATATTAAAAAAATTTAAAACGAAATTCGACACAATTCTTATTACCTTAAGTCTACTTTCTGTGATGTTTGTAATTAAATTAAGAAAGATCATACACATTCAATAAAAATATCAAAATTAAATTTGCATTTGAAAATCAAAACGAAAATTATTACATTTAACAACACAATTTCAGTTCATAATTAACACACATAAAATAAGAAATGCAGAAAATTCTTAGAATACTAATACGATTTTCATACAAAAATATAACTCTCCAATATTATCTAATATCTCAAAACGAAACTTCTCTAGATTTTCCTTAATAATATTTATAAGATATTTATGATCTCTACACACAAAATCTTTTCATTAGAATTCAATAATAACACAATATATATATCGTTGATAAATTAATAGCTTAATACAAAATCAAAACAAAACTAACAAAACTATACTGCATCACAACAACAAAATTCTTTGCAAATTAAAATCACAGAAAATAAATTTTTCGTGTAAGAAAAAAAAACACTTATCTTTTTTTTTTCCTTCTTTTCTTTTGATGACAAGACACAATTCCAAGATGCAATTCCAAAAGAAAAATCGAACACAGTACTGTAAACACTTCTTCAAAACCTTTCTTGAAGACGACGATTTTGGAGTACAGGGAGTACTTTCTTTTTTTTCCAGTAAAACTAAGTACAGGGAGTATTTTCTTCAGTAAACTAAGTACAGGGAG
>BMAW01077541.1:136435-186216 GCA_019974015.1 Nephila pilipes
AAACTAAGTACAGGGAGTATTTTCTTCAGTAAACTAAGTACAGGGAGTATTTTCTTCAGTAAACTAAGTACAGGGAGTATTTTCTTCGAACGGTAATCTCTTCTTCAAAACTGAGTGCAGGGGCACTTTCATCAAACAAAAGAATAAACATGCAGGACGGACCTTCTTCAAAACGATTAAAGTGTAGGGCGCTCTTCTTTTTTCAAACGATCACTTCCAAGTGCAGGGCGCACTTCTTTTTTTACACGCTTTATTCCAAGTGCAGGGTGCACTTCCATCAAACAAAAAAGTTAGCAATGAGCAGGGCGCACTTAAAACAATAACCCAGGATGGTTATATCATCGGCATTCTTCGACGTAAAAGGTGTGGCTCATTTTCACCACATATCGACACAACTTTTTTTCTCAATCGGGATCATATCCCAGGACTAGCCACCAATTAATTTAAGCTGTGGCGTACTGGCAAAAAAAATATTTCGAGGCATCAATTTTTAATAACAAAACCATTTATTAACATCTTCATAACCAGCATTCAACTACAGAGCTCTGCTCTCGCCAAAGACAACGTCTCGTATGCGAAACTGTCTGGCGTCTGGGTGAGCAGCGTAACAATTTCCGCTGTTGCAAGGGGAAATGACGTCAATCAAGTAGAGTATAACATTTCCAAGAATAAAGCAACAAACAAAAAAAAATATGTATACGAGCCATGACGTCACAAGGTGTTGTATAGATTTCAGATCTGAAGACCTTTACAATTTTTCTTTCTTTATTTATGCTAAAATACTTTGTATTTTTTGGAAAGGTTAACAAAATTGCTTGCTTTATCGCAATTTTTGGTGACCGATACTATATTTAGGTGGAGCCGTTTTGCTTAGTAACGTATTTGCTTTGATGTGTCATATTTGATTTTTTCTTGTAATGTGCTGAATTAGGAATATAACTTCTGCATTAGTATACATTTTATTTCTTATTTATTCTTCTTTATCAAAAGAAAAGTAATTATGAGTGTTTCCGGAAAAGGCTTTATATTTTTCTTTATTGTTAATTAAGAATAATTTATTTACACGCTAAATTGATTGTACATATCAAACATTCAAAATAAAATGCTTTTTATTAACTTTCACGCTAATTCACAAGCAATTGCTGAATTGTTTGACATTTCAAAACCAAATTCTTTTATATCAGTAAAAGTATTCATGAATACTTTGAAAATATTTTTTAAGTAATGTATTTAGTTAATTTTGTGTTGTATTAAATTTATTAAATGATTTATTTGCCAAATTATGTGTACATATTGAATCTAAATTCTTTTCTTGTATTTATTTAAAAAATTCTTATATACATATATTAATTTTATGCTAATTTAGCAGAATTGGACGACTACCACATTGGAACGTTAATTGCTCTGTTTGGCGATCTTGGCGCGTTTCGAAAAAACCTACAACCCCTCTAAGTAAAGATTCCCTCTAATGGGCCTGATGCATTATAACTGGAAATACTAATAGATGATGAAGAAACATCCATGTGCCAGCAAAACTGAGCATCTGGATAACTGTAACTTAACATTAAAGAATTGATCAGAGCTAAATGTTCTGGAACTTTAAAAAAAAGTCAGAATGGCCATTCAATACATTTTAAAATCATTGAATTGCTTATTGTCAGGTGAAGCAGTTAAGGATATTGAATCATCTACCAAAGAACAAGCAGCCTGTGCAAAGTGGAATCACCAAAAAAAGGGAAGAGTAACATCTTCCCTTTTTGGAAAATTTTTTCCTTTGTAAACAAGCCAAAAATGTTTGGAAGTCCAGAACTTAGGCAAATATTTTTCTGGTGCAGCCATTGAATAGGGGTAATGAAGAAGTTGTAGCAAAAGAACAGTTCTTGAATTATCTTTCCAAGCAGCATGTTAATGGAATGTTCACGCAATATGGACTGATGAAATATAAAAACATTTTTCTTGAGGTATCTCAAGATGGCTTTATTGTATGTGACTGCAGCGAAATGGCTCGTGAAGAAATAATATGACCAGCTAGAGGTAAAGTACTGACTGTAGATCATATTACCAAGAAGAAAAATTTTTTTAGGTAACCTAAAATTTGAAAAAAAAAAAAAAAAAATCCTGTCAATTTTTTAATCAAGTTCGATATCAAATGGAAATGTGTTACCTTAATAAATGTCTTTTTGTCACATGCACAGCCAAAGATTTCCATTATTAAATAATTGAATATGATGAAAATTATTGGAATTTACAAACACCAGGACATTTTCCTTTTTTTTATTAAATGATTTGATAGAAATTTTAGAAATTTAATTTTAAATTTTTTGAATCTAAGAAGAAAAGTGTTACAATTTCTTTATTAATATTTAATTTAAGTTTAAGATATAGCATATTGATAAATGTAATTATGCTTATGTATAAATATTTTTTAAATTATATTTTTATAAATATTATACATCTAAGATGCTTGACATGAATTCCATCCACCTCCCATAAATTAATGTAATAATAATGTTTAAGAGATTTGTTGAATCTTACAATCTTCAAAATATGTCAAGCAGTAACATTGTTATATATCTTGTGACATAAATGACAGATCTTTTAATGGATGTTTTGTTGTCGTTCTTTAAGTGTTAGTTTCATGAGTTGTTTTTTCTACTAGCAGTAAGAACATCACTAAATCATTATTGGATATGTGCGTGTTCTAATAAATAGCAATTGTAATATTCCATAATCTGCTGTAAGTCATCCTGTTATTAAAAGAATAGTCGTTTGGACATGCTTTTTGCTTTCAGACTTTTCATTTATGCATTTTACATAAATCGAGTAAATAAGTAAATACAATTTTATTCACTAACAATAAATAAATTGTTTGTTTCAATGAGTTTGATATAGGACTTACACCTGATAAAACATATTTAAAAAAAAAAAAAAAAAAAAAAAGGTTTATGAATACTGCAATTCAGGAGATTTTCACTATTGAATTCCCAACTTTTTGTTCTTCTCAATAAATTTCTAAAATTTCAATTCAACACATTCTTCTTTAATATAATCTTCATATTTTGAGTAATTCTTACTTCTAATTCTCTTCAGCCAATCTAACAACTTTATTTTTGTTAAATAAGCCAGTTAGTCAGAGAAAACAAATTACAACACCATAAAGTTAATGTGATTGAAATAAACTAAAACTTTTGGCCTGTCTATGTATTCAAAATCACTAGATCAAAATTCGCCAAATCAAAACAGGTTTTCATCCTCCAAAAATGTTTATTAAAATATTTCCATGAAATCAAAACATGTGCACAAGCAAGGAATCATAAAATTTTGACATAATAATAAACAACATATTTTTACTAATCTTTTTATGCATAGCAGCCTCCCATTGTACCGTTCTGGATGGATTTACAGGGAAGTGATAAATTTTAACTGCTGACAGTAAATTTATACCAGTTCTAAGGCTGCATCCAAATGCGGAACAGAAAGTTTAATATCTACTCTTTTTCGTACAACTCTTTTCAAAAGCAAAAAAAAAAAAAAAAAATCTTTTATAAAAATATAAAGAAAAGTCTAATTACTTCAGTCTAATAACGTATACAACATATTGGAGATATCGCTATAACCAGATGAAGAAAAGGTTTGTAAACACTGCAGCGCCTCCATAGTAAGCTTTACAATTGAACTTGTCCATACGTTATTAGACGGAAGTACTTAGACTTTTCTTTATATTTTTATAAAAGAATTTTTTTCTGCTTTTGAAAAGAGCTCTACAAAAAAGAGTAGATATTAAACTTTCTGTTCTGCATTTGGATGCAGCCTTAGAACTTGTATAAATTTACTGTCAGCAGTTAAAATTTATCACTTCCCTGTATATCCATCCAGAACGGTACAATGGGAGGCTGCTATGCAAAGAAAAGGTTAGTAATAATATGTTAATTCAGTGCTTTGTTATTAGAATTTCATAACAGGTTAGTGTTTAAGTATATTATCCATGTTTTGTAGGGATTTTTCTAAATAATCATGTGTATTTTGTTTCAAACATTACTTGACCCTGTTTTATAATAACAGTGGCAAAAATTTGGCGCGTTTTTGTATCAGTTAAAGGAAACTTCTTTCGGCTGTTTATCTATACATTTTTAAAACAGACGTGTTTTAGTTTTATATAGAAAAATATATTATATCTAATTTCAATTATTATGCTCGAATTTTTATTGAGTAGATAGTTTATTGTGCTGCATGATGTAATTAAATTGGATAGGGATGAAATTGTCGCAACATCATTCAGAAACATGCATTTTAAGGTAATAATTATAAGATTCAACCTGTACATTTTACAAAAAGAAAATAACGTTGGTTATTAATATGGTTGAGATTATTTACTTTGTGAAATGATAATTTCAACTAAGAATGTATATAATTTGAAGAATTGGTATTAGGTGAAAATGATTATTTATTCTATTATTGTAAATATGTCAACTATAGTTATTATAAATCTCATAAATTAAGCAGAGTTCTATATTATATAAACTATTTTCTTATAAAACTGTTTGCAATATAAATTGCTTTAAGAATTTGTAATACTTGGAAATTTGTAATTAAATTACTTTGTAGGAAAATCTTCAGATGATGCAGAGCACCCAGATGATATCTCTTCAATAATGATCCACATTGAAAACTATGGACCAGTGTGACAGACAAATGAAATGCAAATTATCAAGTGCTCCACTAACTTGTATGTTCACATTTTATTAATATTATAAAGTAATTTGAGCAATTTACTAGATGTGCATATTTATTTTACTTAATGCATGCATATTAATCAAAGCATATTTTTCAATTTGCTTTAAATTTATATTGTATTATGAGGAATTTTGAGTAAAAATAGTAATTATAAATTTTGCTTTAAAAATAAATTTTCTATCATTAATGTCTTCTCTCAATTTTTTTCAGAAGATGAATGAATTATCAATGAGATTCAATGTATAAATAGTTTGAAGCTGGATACCAAAGACATAGGTTGCCAAACAGATATAACCTTGTCTGAAAAGAATGAAATGGAGCAAAAGCTGCATACTACACAATTATTATTACAGCTGAAGCAAAATGATTCAATTTATATTTTTTTTCCGCAATTTAGTTACAATTCTAAAAGGAATTTAACTTTTGAGTACGTATCCAATTTCCTTTCTAATTTGAATCTAAAAAAAAATTCAATTTTTTTTATTATTATAATGTAAACATTTTATGATTCCTTGCTTGTACACATGTTTTGATTTTATGGGAATATTTTAATAAACATTTTTGGAGGATAAAAATCTGTTTTGATTTAGCGAATTTTGAGTACATAGACAAGCCAAAATTTTTAGTTTATTTCAATCAAATTAACCTTATGGTGGTTGTAATTTGTTTTCTCTGTCTAACTGGCTTATTTAACAAAAGGAAACTTGTTAGATTGGCTGAAGAGAATTAGATATAAGAATTACTCAAAATATGAAGATTATAATAACAGAAATTACTCTTAAGAGTAATGGATACAAAGAAGATTGTGTTGAATTGAAATTTTAGAAATTTATTGAGGAGAACAAAAAGTTCGAAATTCAAGAGTGAAAATTTCCTAAATTGCAGTATTCATAAACCTTTCTTTAAATGTGTTTTATCAGGTCTAAGTCCTATATCAAACTTATTGAAATAAACAATTTATTTATTGTCAGTGAATAAAATTGTTATCTCTTATTTTCTTACTTCATTTTGTTTATAATTAAATTTCTTGTGTGTAGAGTTAAATAAAATTTACTCAATTTATGTAAAATGCATAAATGAAAAGTCTGAAAGCAAAAAGCATGTCCAAACGACTATTTTTTTAATAGCAGGATGACTTACAGCAGATTATGGAATATTACAATTGCTATTTATTAGAACACGCACATATCCAATAATGATTTAGTGATGTTCTTACTGCTAGTAGAAAAACAACTCATGAAGCTAACACTTAAAGAACGACAACAAAACATCCATTAAAAGATCTGTCATTTATGTCACAAGATATATAATAATGCTACTGCTTGACATATTTTGAAGATTGTAAAATTCAACAAATCTCTTAAACAATATTATTACATTAATTTATGGGAGGTGGATGGAATTCATGTCAAGCATCTTAGATGTATAATATTTATAAAAATATAATTTAAAAAATATTTATACATAAGCATAATTACATTTATCAATATGCTATATCTAAAACTTAAATTAAATATTAATAAAGAAATTATAACACTTTTCTTCTTAGATTCAAAAAATTTAAAATTAAATTTCTAAAATTTCTATCAAATCATTTAATAAAAAAAGGAAGATGTCCTGGTGTTTGTAAATTCCAATAATTTTCATCATATTCAATTATTTAATAATGGAAATCTTTGACTGTGCATGTGACAAAAAGACATTTATTAAGGTAACACATTTCCATTTGACCTCGAACTTGATCAAAATTGACATGAATTTTTTTCAAATTTTTGGTTATGTAAAAAAAAAAAAAAATTCTTGGGAATATGATCCACAGCTAATTATATAAATCAGGAAATTAACAAAAACACACTATTGGTGTTTTTTTGGAACATGTTATGATTTATGAAATATAATACATGATATTACGGATTTAATATATGTATATAAGAATTTTTTAAATAAATACAAGACCAGAATTTAGATTCAATCTGTACACATAATTTGGCAAATAAGTCAACTAATAAATTTAATATAACACAAAATTAACTAAATACATAACATAAAAAATATTTCAAAGTATGCATGAATACTTTTGCTGATATAAAAGAATTTGGATATGAAATGTCAAACAATTCAGCAATTGTTTGTGAATTAGCGTGAAAATTAATAACAAGCAATTTAATTTGTATTAAACAAGCGATAAAACAAGTAATTTTGTTAACCTTTCCAAAAAATACAAGTATTTTAGCATAAACAAAGAAATAAAAATTGCAAAAATCCTCAGATCTGAAATCTGTATAACACCTTTTTTCAATAAAGTTCAAAAAAGTTTCAAAAATTTGAGTTAAAAATGTAACAAACTTAGTTAAATTTCGTTGATTTCCCATTGATCAACGATCGACCGGAAGTCAGGAAGGTTTGCGCACGAGTTTGGTTCATTGTTGTTGTTCACAAAGTCGAACTTGTCCAATGGACAAGCAAGCAATATTTCTGTTGATGCTTATATGGATATGTAAATGCAAAGCATTTATACAAAATTTGTAATTAATAATCCAAACTACATTCAATTCTGAACTCCTTTTAATAGCAATAGTTTTTAGATGAAAAAAATATATTTGTTCTTCAAAAATATATTTGATTTAAAAAGTAATAAAATATTCGAAATGTGCATAGATATCTGATAATAATATGTAATAGGTATATGAGATATAAAAATGCCATGGAGTTATATTTTCAAAGAGTCAGTAACTTTTTAGGTTCTTGGTTATATGTGATCATTATATGCCTGTTACTTAATAAAAATTTCGATTGTGAACATATAAAAAATTTCCTTATTGAAAATTGAATCATTCAAAGTGAAGTTCACAACAAAGACAATATATACATATTACTATTCACAATAAATCAATATAAGTAATTTTTTTTTTAGGCGGACGCGATATTCTAGTGGTTAAGGCATCGGACTCGCGGCCGGCAGTTTTCGTTGAGTTGTGGGTTCGAGCCATGAAGCGACAAAAGACCCGCCATGTTGTCGGGAGTGTTGCACGTTAAATCTGTGGAAGCACAAAATCCTCCCTTGGCGTGGTGTGGAAATTAGGAGTTGGAGGGGTCAAATAATTTCCATACATCTGAAGCTTTGCTTTAAAAGTTTACTGAAAGAACGATACATAAATAAATACAATGAAACTTACAGCAAAGCTTATGAAATATTTTGGCCCTGCGCTAGCAAAAAAATAGGACCTACTATGAGGGCAAAGGGAAACCTAGTTGTACCATAAACATATTTGATAAACTCTGTCAAACATTTTGTGAAAAGGTCTAAAAAAGAGAGAGAGAGAAAGAGAGATGCTATTAGCACTGTCAATATGTCCAAAGAAACATTTTTTGGTCCTTGAACATTTACCCAAGATACATTAATAACCTTAATATTTTTTTTTAATTCAGGATATAGTTGTTCAAAATGACAGTAATTCAAAATTTCTGAAAGTTTTAAACATGAGTTAATAAATTTTGTGATATGAACTTGTTTTAAATTCTGTTAGGCTACCCTTAGCATCAACAAAATTGTTCAGAAAGAAGCAACGAAGTGAACAAAATACACTAATGATGAAAAAAGGACTCGTACTAGCATATTAGTGTGATGGGTTATAATGCAAGTAATTTTTTTTCCGTATTGATAAATAACTTTGGAACAAATTATTTCCCTAAATTTTACCCGTTAAAGTGTCACAATACAAAAACAAAAGGATAATGTATTATAATATTGTACTCATTCCTTATTTGTTGTTTTATTTTTATTTATTTATATTTTGAAATACTATTTCATATTTTACACCATTGTACTAGATTGTAGCCACAATACAGCGTTATGTTTTCCATTATGGGTTAATAGAAAGAATAAAAATTTGTGTGTGTGCGTGTGCGTGTGCATGTGTTTCACTATGATAGGTGTGGAATTTTTGAGCATTTTCCATTTTGTAGTATCCCTGAATCAGTGATAAATTTTATTCGTTGAAAACATGGGCAATTACCTTCCAAGTAGAATTCTAGAAATGATTTTTTTTCTTATTAGAATTTATTTTACATTTAAAACGTTCTCGTAAGGTGCAATTCATTTTAAAAACATAAATGCATATAGATTTATTTTCTTTGCCAGTTGCACACATTTTCATGTAATGTAATCAAATAAAAATAAATTTAAAAAAATACTTTTTTTCTAAAAAATGAATTCAATATTCAGACTGAATAAAGGTATAAGAAATTCCCTTATTTATTGTTATAAATTATTATTCCAAATTAGTATTTTCATTTTAAAACTGTTAACAGACAGTTGAATTATATGTTTTGTACTATTAAATGTAAAACTGATTTTTAAAAAAGATACACTCTTTGTTAACTCTAAAGTCACTCATTGAACTATTCATTTTCCTTTCTCAGAGATTATAATTTACATTTATGAACCCCTCAAATTATTATAATCGTGTTCTGTAAGAATTTTTAAGATGTGAAGAAATTCCAAAAATGAAGTATAGCAATCAGTTCCATGTGCTTCACACAGAATTTCATTTCACCATCATTTTCTAAGTGGTTGCTAAGGAAGATGGATAGTAAATAAATGCGTTCAGTTTTGCATGAAAATTTCTTATTAACCACCAAAATGTTGTTGAAACTACTGCATTTAAACTATTTGGCAAAATTTTTCCACTGGACAAAGCATTTTTTTTTTTTTTTTTTTTTTGTTGTTGCTAAACACAGATTTTATTTTATAGAAGCAATATTCAAATATATATAAAGATAAATGCATCTAATGGAAGAACAATTTGAGGTAAATGTTAATCAAAATACCTAAGTTATAGGACTAGGAATTTCTGTTTTTTTTTATTTTTTTTTTTTTTATTTTTTTTTTAGATGAATTGCTCTTGCCTGTTACTTGATAAAAAGTTAAAGAACAGCGTGAAGATGAAATGAAAATATAAACGAAGATCGAAAACCAGTCCAAATTTTTTTTCAAATTATTGTGGTTTGCTAATAACATAAATTACATGATGAGTAATAAATTATATAAACTACAATATATAAATAAATTGTACAATGAATAAATTATGTAAGAAACATGATAAGAAATACAAATAGTAATAATTCCGATCACAGTAAACGTTTTCTCTCAAAAAATTTCATAAAACATTATTACCATTACCACAACTTTACATGTCACCCAAGAGGTATGATGTATAAATATATTACCCTTTCTTTATATAGGAAAGGCAGATTCTCCAACACAAACATTTTACAAATCATTAAATTATAAATTTACACAATTAATATCATAATTGCAAATTACATTTTGTGCAATATTTTAATTTAACCACATAATTTATGTTGTAATTACAAAATAGCACTAACATATTAGCCTTTTAAATAACTCACAGTGATTGAAAGGTAACACAAACTATTTTTTTTTTTTTGATGACAATAGAGCTAACTGAAAGATGAGAACTATGGGGGGGAAGGATTTGAAACATGTTTCATAAATGGAACATTGGCAGATAAGATCGTCTTAAAGAAATATGATTAACAATGTTTAAAATCAAGACAGATTTTTCATTTAAAATTAACAGGCAGTAAGTGAGAAAAGTAAATACTCTTAGAAACGGAAATTCTCAGAGCAATAAACAAATTGATAAAAAAAAAAGACAAAGAATTCAAGGAAAAATAAAAACTCAGCAAAGAAAAATGAACAAGAAACAAAGAAAAATGTTACTCTTCTGTTCTAAGGCTACATTTCGGTTTCCCCCCCCCCCAAAGAGACACCAATAAATAAAATATAATTGACACCATTTTCCACGTCATCTAAGAGGTATGGTGCATAGACTCAACCCCGTTTATCCAAATAGGAAAGGCGAGTTCCCCAGTAGGTCTATATTTCTCACATAACAAAAAAAAAAAAACACTTCTATTATGTTTTAAACAGGAGTAATTGGTTACTTATGTATTAGCCCGTCAAGCAAAAAATTGGCTAAGAATAAGATTTTAGTTACGTAAATAACTAAATTTAAATAAAATTCGTTTTAATTTCTTCTTCCTCTTTCCAAATTCTTCATCAGTGTTAATTACATGTTCTTGATGTTTCAATTTCATATATTCATGCAAATCAATATTTCAATTCGCCAATCATCAAATCTTTCATTGCTCGAAATTTGTCAGTACATTTCGCTCACATCCGATTTTTAACAGTGCCTTCAACTTTCTCAGATAACCCTGAAAAGAGTTGTTATATTTCTATAAGTGCATCTGCCATTTCTCAAAAATATTCAGTTTAAATTTGTCACTAAACGTAATGGCGCACGATGCTATATATACATGTTTCAATATTCCGGAACATTCGAATTCGACCAAATAAAAATGATTCCCTAATCCTTCCACATTCCTTAACTTCAATTGCTAACGTTGTGCATACGCTTGAATGAGCATTGAAAAGGAAATATTATTAACAATTGATCTTGAAAGCCTAATTAAAATGATCTTGCGAATTTAAAATTTTGAAAACGAATATTCATATAAAAATCTCATTTTACTATGGATTACTTTATTGAACTGTACATGTATATACACCAAATTAGATTAAAGGGTCGCAGGTTGGACCTATTTCTTTAATAAGGGTCATGGGCCTCAAGGAGTCTAAAGACGTCCCTGTGTATTACTACGCAGAGATTTCTTCCACGGATCGTCTTGCGCATGGTTGCTGCAAACTGGTTCCTCTCAAGGACACCGCCTTGGCTATCAACCTTTGACTAGAAATGAGGATTTGGCATTGGAAGAATCTTCAACCCCCGTAAAGTAAAGACTCTCTCTCACACACAAACTTTAAGGAATCTTGATGACAAAAAAATTGTGAAGATAACCAAAAAACAATTTAATTCACCATCTTTTTCCTTTGTGCTGTTCATGATCGGTCAATCAATCCGATATGTCAACGAAGAACCTGCTACAGTAACTGGATTCTTATAAACCTTTCGGTCTTTTTCTGCATTGTAGACTATCCAAACGAAATGAAAATAGTAACAAAATTTAAGTCCACAGGTGAACTTCCAGGATTGGAAACAAAATATTTAAGACTTATCACTACGCTAACAATTTATGAGATAAAAAAAAAATACAATAATGTTACATTGCTATTTCATAATTTATTTCTGTTTTTGGCATCTCTACGAATACCAAAACATGTGTGTGTGTATGTGTGTGGCAAATGGATTAATCTATTGGCACGTTAGGTAAATGTCATACTGTTACCTCAACACGTGCTGTACAATACACAGTGCATGCATTATTTGTTAGATCCGGTGTATTGATTTATTTTTACCTTGAAGAAGATTCCATGTTGTTTATTTACATAAACCATATGATTATTTTTTCCCCTCCAGTTTAGATGTTATTTTATTTCTCTTCGTGTAGTTTTCATTTTCAGAACAAATCCTTCTCTGTGTGTGATCAGTACATATAAGAAATACACCTTATTAGGTATATTTCCCCCATACGTGAAAATCATGTTTAAAACTTCTGTCCAATTGAGTTTTTTATGTAATTAAGTTAGTTAAAAGTAAATTATACTTTGAATAGATTTTTATTCCAAAAATATACTCTCATATATATGTTTACATTCTCTTAAATTTCTTTGGTAAAGTTCTTGTTTTATTTAATGTTGATTTTTTTTGTGTGCTTTTAATATAAAATATCTCAAATCATTTTAGTTGTTTAATTTGTTTTTGTCCTGTATTTATTCTTGTTGCAGTCATGGTAATTTTAGATAATATTTATTCAGTTGACAATTTACATCTTCAATCAAATCCCTTTTTTTTTTTTTTGGTATGTTATTTTGTTATGAATAACTATGTGATATGTGAATAAGAACTTTCATAGTTTGAATTTTGAGTACATTGTTTATTCTTTTGATCTGATATTATTTTGAGGTATACTAGACTTGTAATTTTTTATTTGGATAGTTGACAAGGTAATATATTTTTCTATCAACAGAAAGAAATTAAGCTTGCTCCTATTATGAATATATTTTTTAATCATTCTAAAGTGAACTAGATTGATTTAAACTAATTGCTAATACTCTGTAGAAATACATCTAAATAATAGTATTTTTTGTATCTAATATAATAAATTAAATAATGTTTTTTCAAATGTGTGTCTTCAACAATTAAATTTTCTAAATTAATACAAGAAAAATGAAATATTATTTAATGTTAACATGTATTTTATTTAATTTATTGTATGAAACTTTGTAAATTACTGCTGTGTTTATTATTAAAATTTCGTCTATTGAAATTTAGGTTAACACCTCATTAAATCTATTAGTGAAAAACACTTATATGTGTTGTATGATTAATAAAAATAACTTTTAATAGTGTTTAATCGCTGTAAGATTAATTTGTACCATGCAAAGAAACGCAATTTTACTGTCATTATTTCTTACATGAGAAAATTTTATTGAATATTGCATATAACTAAAACAATGAAAAATGCTATTAAAAAAATCCTTGTGTATGAAATGTATTTTTTTTTTAAGTTGATTTTATACAACTAAATACTTGTTTTGAATATTTGTGCAGTACATATGTATTGATATTTTTAAATATATTGTAAATGATGTATTTTACATGTTTAGTTTTTTTTTAAGATTTAAAAAAAATTGCTATATAAAGATTTTATTGAATATTATTCCGGACATAAAGCAAATATATTTTTTCTCTTATATGATAAATTTTCTCTATAAATTTATCTTACATTTGTACTAGATCATCAGTTATTAATTTCTACTGGTTAAATATCTATGATTAGTTTGTAGTCATACAAATTTGAAAACGTGTTAAAAAGAGACATATGCACATTTGCAATAATGGTTATTGTGATATGTTTTTTATTAGTCTATTTATTGATGTCTAACAATATTTCTGGAGCTACTGAGAAATATTACTTCATTAATTTTAATTATAAATTTAGTTTATTATGCAAATTTTGAAATGTAATTTATTATTCAAAAGCTAGAAATGCTGCTTGACAGCTATGTTATATATATAAAAAAAAAAAACTACAGTGAATGGGAAAACAAATATAGTAAAATAAACATTAAAATTTATTCAGTCACATGATTGAAATGCATCAAAAATTCAGGATAGCTTGCATAATGGTATGAGAACATGATTTTTTTTTTTTTTTTTTTTCAATTTCAGATGACACAATTCAATGATTATTGTGTTACTAAAAATGGCAAAATTTTTGAGAAGAGAATCATTATTATTGGAGCTGGAATTTCTGGTCTTGCTTGTGGATACCGTTTGAAAATATTAGGTTTTCAAAATGTTAAAATTTTGGAAGCTAGAAACAGAGTTGGTGGTCGTATTCATGGTATTAACACAGGTAAGTCAATTGAGTTTCTTTATTTTGCCTCTGTTTTGCAAATTCCTGGAATTTTTTACTCATGTGCTGACCGGGTGTGACAGAGTAGTCCCATTGTAGCACATGCATGTCGTTAGAGGCGACTAAAATGGGTACCCAGCATCTGGGGGTATAGCCGGGCGCCCTGCTCCTGGGGATTACATTAGGGGACCTCGGGGACTTGCCTTCTTTAGGTAGGTATGGGTTTCATGACCCTGAGGCACCCTAGTTATCTTTTTTTTCCCATAGGGTTTGTTGTCTTTGGTAAACTCGGGTGACACCCCCCGGCTACTTTAGCGATTCTTCTCTATTTTCGACCCTCCTTTTCTACCAATTTTTGTCTTTTTTCAATTTTTTCATACGTTTAGATTGCAGTCACATTTTGTATGGTGCTGCTTAGCTACATCTGGCTCTTGCGCCAATAACCTTCACTTTCACTCACTCACCTGGAATTTTATTCTTCCCTTCCTAATTAGTTATAGAATCACAAAAATTGCTGAGTACACAGCAGATTCAAAATATTTATTTTTTATCCAGTATAGTAAAAATTATTTCTTTTCTCGCACAATATGATTATTTTAACGACTCACAGTCTTTGATTTCTTCACGTATAATTTTTAAAATTTATAGGAACTATGTTTCAAAAATTTTTTTACATTAATTTATTTTTGTTCCTCAAAATTCCTTGCAATAAGAAATATATGTGTGGAAATGAAATATATTTCTTATTGGAAGGCTCTGGCCATATTTATAATAGTAAAAAATAATCTGTTTATCAATGAATGCATTATTTAGTAATTTTTCTTTTTAAGTATTCGTATGCATAAATCATAAGTTGCAAAAAGGAAGTGGTCATATCTCTACATGTTTGTTTTCATATATCATTATGTATTGGGTTGTTCGGAAAGTAATTTCGTTTTTTTTTTTGGAAAGGAAAGACAGTTTTCGTATAATAAACAAATACTTTATTAAATTATATATTGGCCGTTCTGGTCCAACACTTTTTGCCATCTTTCTGGTAGTAGCATAATTCCATGCTCATAAAATTTTTGGTCTTTGGAAGACTGATCGAGGTGGTTTTTGACCTCCTCATTTGAGGTGAAGATTTTACCGTCTAAAAAATTTTGGAGTGACCGGAACAAATAATAATCCGATGGTGCCAGGTCTGGAGAATATGGTGGGTGTGGAATTGTATCTCATTCAAGCTGTAAAAGCTTTTGGCGAGTGACCAAACTTGTGTGAGGTCTTGCGTTGTCTTAGTGAAGCACTACACCTTTCCTGTTGATTAGTTCTGACCTTTTCTGTTGAAGTGCATCATTCAGTTTGTCCAGCTGATGACAGTAGACTTCCGAATTAATCGTTGTGTTATCCGGTAAAAGCTAAAAAAAAAACGATTCCTTTAAAATCCCACCAAACAGACAGCATCACCTTTTTTTGTTGAATATCGGCTTTGGAAATGGTTTGAGCCGGTTCATCTTTTTTGCTTCATGACCTCTTGCGTTTGACGTTGTTGTATACAACCCATTTTTCGTCCCCAGTGATGATGCGCTTCAAAAACGGATAATTTTTGTGACGTTTGAGAAGCGAATCGCAGACGTCAATGCGGCGACACAGATTTCTCTCTGTGAGAACATGGGGCACCCATACATCGAGCTTCGAGGATAATTCCAGGCCTTTCAAGTGGTCATAAACTGTTGAATTTGATAAATTTAACCTCAATCCGATCTTACGTGTTGTTATTCGCCGGTTCGCATCAACTAATGCCTTTATCGCGTCTTTATCAGCTTCAACCGGCCTTCCCGAACGTGGTTCATCTTCGACATCAAAATTGCCGGATCGAAAGTTAGCGAACCAGTTCTGGCACTGGCGTACTGTCAACACACCTTCTCCATACACATTGGTCAATTTATTTCTGGCTTGAACAGCATTTTTACCCTTTCTGTAGTAAAACAGTAAGATATGTCAAAAATGCTGCTTATCGCTCTCCATATTTAAAAGGGCACCAACCAAAAACTACTGGATAGAATTAATTGGAATTTTTCACACACAAGCCTTGCTATATGAGCTCTCAAAGCATATAAAAATTATACGGCTTAAATGTGAAGTTGGGTGCAAAAAAATACAATTAAATCCTCTGTCGGGAAAAAAACGAAATTACTTTCCGAACAACCCAATATATAGCGCATGTTAGTGATGTATGTAATATTTTTTTTAAAAATTAAATTACTCCTCAGATCTCCAAATCCAATATTTCTTCTTCTTCTTCTTTTTTTTTTTTTTTTTAAAAATTATAATAAAATAATAATTTATTCAGTTTTATGAAAATACCTTGTCTAGTTACAAAATTCAAAATTTATTACAAGAATGACAATTTGATGTGGTGGAATCTCAACTCGCTTCCCCTGCTCTTGTTAAGAGAATGAAATAACTCCTTGATCTCTTTTTCTTACTAGAATTGAAACATAGTAAATAAATATAATGAATATCTGCTTTAACAAATGTTTGTATTTGTAAAAAGAATTTCAATGTCAAACACTATACGAGGTGTGTAGGTATTAAATAAAGAGACTTATGCTGTAAAACATTTTATTTTGATTTCTTACATATTTACTTATTATCACCTACTATATACACCCTTTCTCTATCTATACAACCCTCCATGCAAATCTTCAATTGACTGAAACAATGCTGGAAGTCATCTTCTGTCAGCTCCTTCAGGACACATGATGCTTTCTCTTTCACAGCTTCAACGGACTCAAATCTTGTTCCTTCTAAAGCAGATTTCACCTTAGGAAAAAGATGAGTCACATACTGCTGAATCAGGCAAATAATGTGGATGGACTAACAATGGGATATTGTACTTGACTTGAAACCTTTTGACTGGCAATGCAGAATGAGCTAGCTCATTCTCTTGTGGAGAAGCCATGACTTGTCCTTCCATAATTTTGCTTGTTTTTCCTTAGTCTCTCATGGAGTTCAGTAAGAATGTGAAGGTAGTAATGTTGATTGATAGTTTGACCTTCAGGAACCCAGTGAAGGTATACAATCCCATGAATAACAAAGAAAACACTCATCATTGCCTTAATTGTTGATTTACTCATTCAAGCTTTTTTGGCTTTCAGTGAAGATGGGGTCTTCCAGTGCATGGAATGGTGCTTCATTTCAAGATCATAAGTAAAAGACCAATATTCAGGTTTTTATCGTTTCCAATAAGTTTGGGGTCATTTTCTGGGTCAGTACAAGCGTTTTCCTGAGTTTCTTTGTTCAAACGTGAGAATTTTAGGCACCATTTTGGCACACACTTTTTGCATGTTAAAATTGTTATGTAAAATTTTCCATACAGATTCAATGTCAATTCCTTCAGTTTCAGCTATCACACAAATACTTAACCAACGGTCAGATCGAACCAGATTACCAATTTTTTTCGATATTGTCATCTGTTTTTAATGTAGAAGGGTGAGTCAAGCTTAAATAATCTTCAACATCTTCTCGACCATCTTGAAAACACTTAAACTACTCAAAAACATGTACACAGAAAAAACATTCATTGCCATGCACTTCTTTCAATACATTATAAGTTTCAGTAGTAGTTTTCTAATTTTCATGAGAAATCTCACAACAATTCATTGCTCATTTATCAATATTCCAGTGAAACAAAGAAAAGAACTCTGATGTGAACAAAGGCTATGGCTGTATAGATTTGTTTACAGAAGTGAAAGGTCCTGCATTCAAAAGAGAAGGCTTATGCTAAACAGCTCTAGGCCGCTGGCAATTGGTGCATGTGCACTTCTTTTGTAGCTGCGTCAGTCTCGTTATTTAATATCACACCTTGTGTGTGAGGTTTTGTCTTTTTCAGGGAATTTGTCAATTTGCTAGAGTCGTTCAAAATGAATGTTGATATATATATGTATATTTTAATTTTTATTTTAATAAAATTCTTTGGCATTCTTTTTAGTATTAAAGTGTTTAAAAATTTTCATTACCTGAATTAAATGTCATTTTATTTATAGATTCTCTTATTTTTATATGTGAAGATGCATGTATGAAAATTTTAGCGGCATATTTATTCAAAAACTCATGGATTATATTTTTTACTCATTTTTCTGTTTCGTTTTAAAGTTTCTTGATTATATCTGCTGCATGGCTGATATAATTTTCAGTCTTTACCACTGTAGATAATTCTGATTTTTTCCATAGGGGCTTATTGTTGCCTCTTTCAAACTAATAAATAAATAAGATGTTTTCTTCATAAATGTTGAAGTTTATAAAATATTTTTGGAATTTTATTCCAACATTTATTACATGAAAAATCACTTACTTCCTCTTTTTTTTTTTTTTTTTAAAAAAAATCCTAGCTTTGTTGAAATTGAATATTAATAAAATATATTTGTATTTATAAGAGGAATTGTATTTTTAATTTTCAAATTTCTTAGAGTGAAAGCATAACTATTTTTAGTGTGAGAAATCTGAATTTTTTGACAATATAATTTAGAAGCTCTGGTATGTTATGTATAAATTGAAAGAGATGTATATTATAATTTAATAACAGAAAGAATATATTTTTAGGGAAATAAAACATTTTTATTTTCTCAATATATTTTTAGAACACAATTTATTGATAATTTTAAGTATTATTATTCATAGAAACTGTAATGAAAAAATATGGTTAGTATTTCTTTTTTTGAAATAATATTAAAGTTAATATTATTTAGTTGAAATAATTCATATTCTCTCTTAGCATATAAAATTTTTTTGCCCTTTTTCAGGCTCTGCATATATTGAAATGGGAGCACAGTGGATTCATGGACAAACAGATAATGTTATTTATAAAATTGCAGATTCTAAAGGACTTGTAAATAAAGATGCATTCAACTATTTAGAAGGAGTGAGAAGTTTTAGCAATTTTGACTGTGGTGAAAGAATAGCTCTTACTGAGTTGTTCAATTTTTTAGAAGATAAAGTTAATAATTATTCTGGTAATTTTAGTTCTAATTCTGTATTTACATTTGTCAATGAACAGTTTCAAAATTTCTTATCACATTTAGCTCCTTGTAACATTACTGATCGCTTAAATGAAGGTTTTGAGTGGTATTGTAAATTTTTGTGTGAAGTTAATGGCTGCCAAAATCTATCAACCTTGTCACTGAATCTCTTAAATAATTATAAGGAGTGTGATGATAATCAAACTATTGAAGTAAAAAATGGGTTTTCTAGTCTTTTAAATGTGTTCTTGGATGTGCTACATCCAAATTGGATAGTAAAAAGTAAATTAGTTACAAAGATAGATTGGTCTGATTTTAAAATTGATATAAATGAACTGAATTATGATTATAAATCTTCTTTAAGCAATGCTAAAGTTAAGAAAGAAATTAGGGTAATATGTCAAGATGATGAGATTTTTACAGCTGATCATGTTGTTGTAACTGTACCATTGGGTTGTTTAAAAAAATATGGCCAGTCATTTTTCATCCCATCTTTGTGCAATGATAAATTAAAAGCGATTCACTGCCTTGGGTTTGGTGCAGTCAATAAAGTGTATTTGGAATTTCAAGAAATATTTTGGGAATCTAATTCAGTGTTTAATGTTCTGTGGCAGAAGACATATGATGAAGAATTTTTAAATGAAGCTCCTGTCAAGGTAAGGTATTAATTGTGCATTTGTTCTTTTCTTTTGAAAACAATGACAAAAACTGAACTGTTATGTTTAATTTTGTGTAATGGGGAGGGGAGAACTATTTTACTGTAAATACAATACTTAATATATATAATTATGTAGATTTGATAGTATGTAGCATAAGCCCAAGTATTTTTAAATTTTCATAAAAAGTCATCTAGTATTACTAGTATTTCTGTTTGAAGAGAAGTCAAACAATCTCAACATCTGGCAGGTATTTCCAGAAACTTGATTAACCTTTTGAGGACGGCTGGCCGATCTATAGGCCAAAAGGAACATACCCTTAAAAGACGAAGCTGACCGATGTAGCACCGATGTAGCGGCCAAGCAGTGCTTTCCCCTCTAAACAGCTTTCGAATCAGCATGAGGTCTATTATAGCCCCGGAACATCATCTGCTTGACCGGTTTCTTTTGTATTCAGAAGGGAGGGGGTAGAGTTTCCTCTTTCACTCTTACCTAAAAATCCCTCTTTTTTCCTTTATACTCAAATTCTCACTAGCGGTGAGTGCATAGTTATTTAAGTGATTTTGTCATCTCGATTACTTAATCATTTCATTTTAAATTAATTTGATTTTTTTTTAAAAAAAAATGACTAAACGTAAAAGAGGACTTACCACTGAAGAGATTCAGAAAGTTTTAGCTGATTTAGAAGACGAAATTTTTGATGATTCGGATTCTGATTGTGAGTTAGAAAATGAGGAAGATGATTTAGATCAATCTTTAAATTTGAGTCCAGAGGTTGAAGATGAGGTTGTCTCCGAAGAACAAAATGAAATAATTTGGAACGACCCACAAATATCACTTAAAGTGACAATTTTTCCTTTTACAGGAAATAATGTGATAAAAGGAGCCGCTGTACTGTGTGTCACAGAAAGTGATTTTTTTAATTGCATATTTAAAAACTCTGTAGTAAAAAAAATTACAGAAGAGACAAACATATATGCAACTCGAGTTTTACAATCTGTAACACCATCAAGTTTGAGGAAACATAATCCTGGATGGACTGAAACGAACGAAATAGAGATTGTAAAATTTCTTACATTAATACTTTTGATGGGTCATGTAGAAAAGGACGATATAAAGGAATATTGGTCAACGGATCTAATGCTGGACACACCCTTTTTTTAGGAAAATTATGTCGAGGGACAGATTTTTAAATCTACTTCGGTACTTACACTTCGAAAATAATGATAATGCTCCAGATAAAACATCTTCGGATTACGATAAACTTTGGAAACTAAGAAATGTGTTTAACTCCTTAAATAATTCTTTCGAAGAAGTATATTGTCCATCTGAAGAGTTAGCAATCGACGAAGTAATTGTCTCTTTTAAGGGACGCATAATATTCAAACAATATATTCCGAAAAAAAGGAAAAGATTTGGTATCAAAGTATACAAAATTGTGGATAAAAAAGGCTATACTTTCAACATGAAAGTATACTTGGGATCAGATAGGGTAAGACTGAAAAGTGGTTTAAAAATAAAACCTACTTATGCAACAGTTTTTGAATTGGCCGTAAGTGTAAAAAATAAAGGGCACAAATTGTTCATGGACAATTTTTTTTCATCCCCAGAATTGTTCCAGAAATTGTATAAAGAATACAAAATGAATTCCTGTGGCGCTATGCGTTCCAATAGGAAGAATTATCCAAAAAAATTAGCTTTTCAAAAAATGAAAAAAGGAGATTTGTCTATAAAATTTGGCAGCGGCATGACAGCCATGTGTTGGAAGGATAAAAGGGAAGTTTTCATGCTAAGCAACATGCACGATCCAGAAATGTGCAAAACAACTTTGTGCAACGATAGATGTGAAAAGCCAGCTTTAATAACATGCTATAATTCAAATATGGGTTTTGTAGATCTGAGTGATTGTATGGCAAACAGCTATACATTTGGTCGTAAAACACTAAAATGGACCAAAAAACTTTTTTTTTCATTTACTAGATTTGACAGTATTAAATGCATTTATATTGTTCCAAATCAAAACGGGAAAAAGCATAAGCCATAAAATATTCCGCTTAAATTTAATCAAGCAACTTTTACAGAATGAAAATAATCAAACAGTTTTCACCTGCCCAGAACAAAATTTTAGAAGCAATAGACTTGAAAACCATCATTGGCCTGAATTTAAAAAAGTTCAACGACGTTGTGTTGTGTGCAAGTCCAAAGGTGTAAGGAGACGCACTTCTGTTTCGTGTAAATTGTGTAATGTAGGATTGTGTGTAAATTGTTTCGAAGAATATCATGTAAAATAATATCAATATATGGTGAATTTAAATAGATTCTTGATTTGCAGGAGCTCATTTCCAGTTTAAATATATTTTTTTAAAAATTTGTATTATATCCAAGAACAGTATTATAATTCTTGTATAGTTTTAGTGCACCTGAAATGTCATAGAATTTTGAAAAGTATTTGTGAATTTTGTATATTTCCTTATTTTATGTGTTAAGAAAACTAATGAGATGAATAACAACTTCCTTCAACAAATTTGAGTATTTCATAACCGAAAATAATTAAATCATTGTTTTCAAAAAGTCCCACACTAATTAAAATTGTTATAGTACATTAAATATTTCCCAAATTTGTTCCTTTTGCTTCAATTAGATAATTTTTATTATTTTGATATGCTTACATTCGTACGCAAAAGAACTATAAAAAAATCTGTAAAATCATTACACTAATACACATTTTTACCTTTTTTAAATAATTTTGCTTATAATACATAACTTTATTCCCTTTTTGTAATAAATAAATTCTGTAATCTCAATTTTTATTGTATAAAAATTTCCAACCTAGAATAAAATTTATTTTGTTGTTAAAATATGAAATTATTGGATTAATATGTTGAACTTAAACAATATTTAACTATTTTCTAATATGTGCTCCACTTTACTTTATTACTCAAATAATAATATATATAAGTATTATTAAGAAATGTATGTTACATAAAAATTTTATTTTCAATGTTTATTCAAAAAAGTGTTATAACTTTAACTGATGATTTTTTTTATGATTTTTATTTTTTTCACACTAAAAAATATAATTACATATTTTTGTAATGAATGTTTTTTTACTAATACAGGTATTGCTATGCATTTTCCAGATTAAAAAATACTTCAGTTTTACATTTTTATTAACTTTTACACCTGTAAAACTACTTAAAATATATTTGTGGAGAATTTGAAGCAATTTTTGCATTCAGTTTTTGAAAAAAATTTGTGCATAATTACACAATGTATTGCTGTACAGAAGCGTATTTTTACTGTTATCTTAAGTTATGCTTATTGAAAAACAATTTTTAAGTATTTTATATCGAAACATCAAAAAAAAAAAACTTTTGAATCGTGTATAAACAACAAAAAAAGGAAAAAAAAAAAAACTGCAGAAATATCTGTTATAGATTTTTAAAACTTTACATTGTAGTCTTTCGAGTTTATAAAAGCAAGAAACTAACTCCAACATTTTTTATTATGACAATTCATGTATAAAAGTTGAGTCTTCGAAACAAAAACTATTAATTCCAATATTTTTTCTTTCAAATTTGTAGGCGACGAATATTACGAATTCTTTAGCATAAGAAAAATCCCCCGATTTATTCAAAAACCTTAGAAGCAAGAATGAAATTTTTGCTTTTGTTATATATTATACTTTAAAAGTTCTACAGTGTTGGATTTCCAGATTTTTCGAAATTTAAAAAGTTTTTTTTAAAAAAAATTATAAGTTTCTTTTATAATAATAATTACGAAAAATTTTGCAAAATGCTCTAAAATATATTTGAAAAATAAATATAATCAGAATCTAACAGATAGTTACATTGAAATAAAAAAAATGTGTTCGTTTTTTTTTTTTTTTTTTCCTCGCCTATTTATTCATGAGTCACACTTTTTATGTACGATAGTACAAGAAAAGGAATGTTCGGGTGCGCTTTAAGGCTATTGAACGTTTGAAACTCTGAATAGAGAATCAGATAGCTCTTGTTAAGGAGCATGAAAAGCAAGTTGTAAAAGCTTTCAGATCGACAAAGAATGCTCCTCCCTCTTGATTATTGTTGATTCTTTCAGGTTTTGGTCATTATTGATTATCATATGCCTTTTTGGAGTAATAAAACCTAGAAATGCACATCTGCTATCTTGTAAATCTTGAAGGTTGCTTTCATGTAACCGGAAAACTATTCTTCCGTGGTTCTTCCTCCTATTGCCGTAATAAAGCTTTAGAAAATGCATTTCCTTTTCTGTTACATTGTCGGGCATAGGATAAATAGAAACTATGTCGACCAACTTAAAAGAAGGCCTTCTACTTTGCGAACATTATCGGGAAAATGAAAATAACAGTTCAGAGAACTGATATTGTGTTAGATTTTGAGAGATAATGTAAAAAGGACCCAGTCACTTAGGGGACTGTCCAAACAAAGTGGGGGAGGGAAAAAACTATATTTGAAGCTAAAGTTTTCCTTCGTTTTGAAGAAAGTAAAGAAAAATTGTTGTCAGTTATTTCTAAACCGACTGAGGAGTGTGCGTTGAGAAGGAAAGGTTTTTCTAATTATTTTGAATGTTGATCTAAAGTGTTGGCTTCGTAGGAATGTATTGGCTTTGGCTCTATCATATGCACAAAATCACGCACAAAAATCAGTTTATTATCGCACAAAAATCAGAGCAGTAATCTTAGAATTCAAGCAATGTTATGCAATTCTTTTGAAATTTTAAATAAAAAGTAAGGATTATCCAAAGGTTAAGAATATAACTTTTTGTACGAATAGTGAAAAAAAGTAAGAAGCTCCAGTATGTTGTCATTACTTGCAAAAGAAACAATTAAGTACAAATAAGAATCATATATTCCTTTTATATAAACAAGATTACTGAGATACGTGAAGCTCCTCGGCAACTTAAAAATGTTTGCAGTCATAATATAAAAATTCAAAGCATTTCCTCTTTTTTACTAATGAAAACATTTATTACTGTTGGAAAAATATAATTTTAAATTTCTTATGTGCATTTAAAGAATTTATTTTTAGGAACACATAGGTAAACTGATAAATTATTAATATTTCATTTACATGTAACATAAGGGACAAAGTAATAAGACGGACCTCGTAATTTAAATGACAATCAAGTAACGAGAACGATAGCCGAGCTAGAGCGTCCCCTTCTAATTTCCACACCACGGCAACGTAAGGATTTTGATTTAATGCGTATCGGCTCTGCTACACGTTGGAACACCTAATCATCACCTTTTTTCGATAAAAACATGTGGACGCTACAATGTGACACTATTTAACAAGGCCAATATTTATAGCCTTAGGATACTCACATTTTAGAGCATAAAGCGAAACACCTTTTTTTAATGGTTTTGCTTTTTATTCATCTCATTTATTTGCCACAGTGAATATTTTATCATAATTTTCAGCATATATAGGAAGAATTAGATCAAAGAAAAATAAAGTTTTAATTTTTGAAAAAGGCTTGCTAATAAAATTTAGACTTAATCTTAGGATTCATTCATTATTATGAATTCTAATGTTTCACAATATAATAGATTATGGAACAATAAAAAATGACAATTATACATCAAATCTGTCATTCCTTCATGGAAGATATATAAGAAAAATCTTAAGAGGGTTTAAATTTTTAAGATTTTTCTGGCATGTTCTAGAAGAGAAAAACAATTATAAATTAAGTAATAATGAAGTTTCCAAAAAAGCATAGTTGATTTATGATGATATGTCTATTGTCATACAAATGCTGTGAATACTTATAAGAGCTTTTAAACTTACTTCATTATCGATTTGAGAAAGTCTGAATTTTACATTATAACATCAAGAGACAGGATCAGCAATTTTGCTTATTTTATTTTGTATTACTGATTATAATTACATGCAATTTATGAAGTATCATATTATTTACTTCTTATTTCTAATTTGATTATTTTAAGTTTTAACACCAAGTGTGTATCAAATTCCTGCATTTAAAAGAATTAAAAATAAATTTAAAATATTTTATATTTATTTTAATGAATTTACTGAAAATCAAAATATAAATAAATTTTACTTGAATAATATCAATTAAATTCGGTTAGTTTATTGTGTGTACCTTAGTCTACAATGAAATAAGCGTTTCATTTTTTTTATGCAATGTTTTATATTATCATCATTGTTTTGTGCTATTTCTCTCAATGCTCTTAATAATATTGAAAAAGGAAATCTAGGTGAAAAGCAGCTTAAATTGTTAGGAAATAATTTCTTTTTTAAAAAAATAAAATAAATAAATTTCTCAAATTTTCTTGAACTGAAAACGTAATTACTACATTGAGTTCTCCAAGAAAATATGTTTCCCTAAGAAAAGGAGTCTCTTTGTATTTAGGGACTTTCTAAGCCGTGAACATCCCCATTCACTGCTGACACCAGCAATTATCTTGCTTCTTTTGTATGCCTATGTATGGTGCCATCAATGAGCGATAAAAAAGGGGGAAGTAAAGATCGCCTAAAGTGCCGTCTTTAAGGGCCTTTTCCTCACAAAACCCGCCGTCTTCAAAAGGTTAATAAAAGAAGAAAGGTGATTTAAGTGTAAAAAACCAATTCAATGTTTATAAAAATAATGCTAGGTTAAATTTTTATTATTTTTTTTATGTTCCTATATAATAGCAGAACAGAGTCAATAATGAAAAGATGTATTGCAAATGATACAATGACAAATTTAAAAATTGTTCACTAATTTTTGAATGAGTGATACTAGGGGAGAAAAATTTTGCTTTAAATGATGTGTTTGTAATTTTATTACAGTTCTAAAATTAACTTTAATGAATTGGATTTGTTGCTTAAGTAAATATATATGTGTGTTTTAAACTAGTTATGAATGTTTGATTATTTCAAAGGATTATTTTTTTATGTTTGTAACATTTTTTGTAGATATTAAATTTTTATTCTAAATGAATAAAAAATTTCTTGAAATAAATGTCTATAAAAGAGCTATTCAAGTACATTTTTTAAACAAAGGTTTTTATTATTCATAAAGCAGCATTTTAGAATGTTTTGAATTATGTAAGTCCTTTAGCCAAAAATTAATACAATTTTTCAAATATAATTTTTAGTTCATAGGTGTAAAAATATTTTATTTGAATTTTTTATAAAGAAAAATAACATTAATGCTTATTTTTTATGCATATTTCATTCAGCACTATCAGAAAGAAATTAGAATTGTTGCATTGTTTAAAGTGATAGTGTAAATAAAAATTATGAGTATATTTTAATTGTTAGTTAATTTTTAGTTTGAAAAAAATGTTTTGTTTTTCTAGTGAAGATGAAGACTTAACATATATTTCTTGCATAAGGAAATTTTATTTTAGTTTTGTTGATAGGAATATTCAAAATTTGGTGTAAAACTGTTATAAAAAACTACTGCATAACCGTTACACATTTTAGTAATTCTAATTATGGCTTCCACATTTAAATTTCTTGAATAAACTTAAGGGTCTCAAAATTTAGCATGCAACTTATGATCATGGTATTTCTATAAAGTAACACCCTCAGAAACTCTCCTTTATGTAAGTACAGGAAACATGACCTTGATGTACTCCAGTGATCTTTTCTTACCCGGTGCATTTATTACCTTTGGTAAACACAGGTGATTGGCCACCCAGGGTACCCTATCGAACTCAGTTCTTGTCAACCAGTTGTTACCCTTTTTTCCATTTTTAACATTTAAATCTTATGATAATAATAAACCTGACTATGCAGTTTACAATTTTTGATGCTGCATAGTCATGTTTGGCTCTTGTGCCAAAATCCTGAACTTTCATTCATACACTGTAAAGTAACAGAGGGTAAATAATTAAATATAATGTTCTACATTTTTTGAATACTTTTATTCACATATAATTTATGATGTGCATTTGATTATTTTTTATATAAAATTATTATAGTGTTATGCTTATTGCTGGTTGAAGCATGTTGGTCGATTTGCATATACACCAAATCATCCTAATTTATTATGTGCGTGGATCTCTGGTGAAGGGGCTGTCCAAATGGAATCCTTAAGTGATGACAAAATAATTGATGATTGTCTGAAACTCCTTCAGCTCATGTTAGGTAAACAGATAGCAACACCAAGTAGAATATACAGGTATTTTACTAAATTTGTTTTTAAAATATGTACTAATTTTTTTTTTCTGAATAAATTCATATTAATTTACATTATTAAGTATATTCACATAAGATTCGAAACCTAGGAAGGTTTGCTCCAATTTCTTAATTAGCTATAATTAAGCTTTTGTTTTAGAAATAAACTATTTTCAGTATTTTGTGACTCCATTTTTATTATATGTTATTTAGTCGCATAACTATACAGAGTGAGTAATTTTGAAAGTGTAGAAGAACTTAATTCTATTGTTATTGGAAGTATACTTTATTTTTCATAAAAATGAAAGTAAATGTTATTCATTCTTTTAATGACTAATTCAAAATCGGTTTTATTCAAAACAATATATGATCAGGTTTACAATTATGGTTGAATTTAGCATTAAACACTCTTAAAGTATGAAGCACAATGTGGGGTTTATCTTTCTATAAAGTATCTCTTTATGTCATTCATTTTTTTTTTTTTTTTTAAAAATATTTGATATGTAATTTCTTTATATGTTTTATGTCTTATATCAGCAGTGATGATTGGGGAGGGATAATTGCTCTCTACTTTTTTGGGAGAGAATTAAATTTTATTCCATTTCACTCTGCCCAACACTAGGAATTATAAACAAAACATTTGTTTATAAAACCTGTTGTCTTATTGCCTAATTATCTTGCCTTTCATTCCTTAAATTATTAAAAAATTAACTTAGTGGAAATATGCACAAAATATAATGCAATGCATTGATGCTCAGTTGTTGGGCTCATGCTTGGCAGATAATGGTTTTGTGAATAACCACAGCAAATAATGGAGACTTGCACAACAGGTTTAACTTGTGCTGTGAGAAAAGGTGGTCGATGTTATGAATGTGTGGAAGTGTATGGCAGGCAAACAAGGACACTTATCATAGTTTAAACTCAGAGTCTTAATATATGACTGAGAAATTTATTTTAAATTGTATACAAGGGTAGCTCTAGAGGTGAACCTATCAACATGCCATTTAATTTCACAGTTGCCCTCTTACCCTGTAATACATTTATTCATATTCTAGCCCAGTGTGTTTAAAATTCAAAACTTACTTCCTTGATGTCAAAAGAAATTTTTTTTTTTGTGAGTATATTAAGGCTTGTGCATTTAATGAATCAGCAGTGAATTTAATTCATCTGTAAAATTCTGAATTTAAATGAGTGCTGATTATACACTTAATTTTCTTGAAAAAACATCACCTCATATTCTTTCTGTTATAAAATTTTCTAAAAGTCTAATTTTTCACATCGCACCTGAAAAAGATACTTATTGGAAAACAATATATATATAGTAAAACAATTTGAAAAGTAAGCATTTATTATTAAATAACATGGTATCATTATTAACTACAAAAATGAGGTTGCTGATAATTTTAGTGAAAATTCCCTAAAGAGGAATTTTGGGAAGGAAATACATGATGAGATATTTAATGAAACACTTGATCCACTTGAAGCATTGCTGGTTTCGTCAAAGCACTTTTAAAAGTCCTCCTTTTGATTATGCCAGAATCCCATTATGAATCAATACATTGAAAATGTTTCACCATTAACTATCACAAAAATTCTAGAAGTTAATTCAATAATGAGATTGTAAATGTAATTCTCATCTTACTATCATTTTAACTGCCTCTTAACATAACTTTAATAGAATTGGAGGTGAACTGAAATAAAGAGTCAAAAATTGAACTTAGAAGATATCACCGAGGCCATAAAGTAAAATAGTTTCTTCGTTTTTGATCTTGTGGAGAGAATTTATCATGGAGGATTTGCTTGCCCCCAGTTTACCATAGAAATAAGGAAACATTGGAACAGTTGTAAAAGAAATGTAATCATGAAGAATCACATTCATTCTGATTGCTGATGAACCTATAATGAACTAAACTAATATTTAATAATCAATGTAATATGTCAGCTATTCTAAAGGTTTTATAAATCCTGTTGATGGAGCTCATACTAACACCATTGGAGGAAATTAAGGAAGCATAAAATATTCAATTTATTCTCTCTCTTTCCCCCCTCGTTTTATTGGGTAGCTTGTATTTTTTGAAGAGGGAAGGGCAAAAAATTTCAACTCTCCATCTTAATATCAAATGGCTAATATATAGCTTATTGCATGCATTAAAATGGTTTATTCCTTGAAATAAAATATAAAATTAAAATGTTTTTTTTTCACTTACAATCTCGTCAATAATTTCATCTAAGTTAATTTCTTCTTACAAATCTTCCTGTATTGCATTTGAACGTAAATTATTCAAGTTACCTTGGCATATACACGGTCATAAGTGAAATTTAATAATATTTAGCTTGGAGAAACTTCTTTCTTCTGTTGCAGCTGTGACTTGCCAGGGTTGAAAATATTCTTAAATACTACAGAAAAGTTGTGAAATGATAAAATTAAATTGTGTTCAATAATTTCAAATTTTTAACGGGTTGGTAACATTATCATTAATGATTGTGTACATCAATAATTCATTGCTCTAGTCATCATTAACATCCCGAGATATTGAATCACCATTAGAAAGTTGTGTAAGGAAGTATCAAAATCTGAACAAGATTTTTTTTAGTCATCTTGGACATATTCCTGAATTCAGTTAGAGATTCAAATAATATGTTACATCCTTTCTTGGATAGAATTCAAGGCAGTATTCTATTCCTGTTATGTAAAATCCAATTTTAAATAATAATTTTGAATCTTTGGCCTGCTTATTTATTGATTTAGGTGATTGTAGCAGTTTATTTGCGACATTTACATGAGTAAGGTTATTATCCCATATCATTGTTCAACAAATAAAACTTAAAAGTGGACAAGTTGCCCAGCAAAGAATTTGCTGAAATTTTAGTTTTTATATCTCTGGAGTCTCATCTTCTATTAGCACACTTAAATTTTTCATTATCTCCTTTAATTTCAAATTTAATGGTCTGATTGCTGTCACTCTACTCTCCCACACCTAATCTCATTAATAAGTTGTAAAATTAATATATCGATAGTAGTTTTTAAAATGTTCCATCTATTAGGAGAGGCAGGAAAGAAAAAAAAAAAACATTACAATTCTTGGACAATAAGAAAAAACCAACAATCTCAAATGTTGTATTGACCGCATCTTTCATCACTAAATTTAATAAATGAGATGCACAAGGTTTATACACCCAATTCTTTTTTTTTTTTTTTACACGGTAGATACGTTCCTTAGAAAACCATGCAAAAAAAAAAAAATGTGTAAAAAATGCATGCGACATCTGGACAATTTGCGAATACGTTCTGCAACTAAAAAATCGTGTAAGATGAAAAAACTAAATATTTTCCCAAAAAATCGTGCAAAAAAAGTAATAATGAAATACATATTACATATATTTATAAAACAAAAATAATTCATTTTTATTACAAAAAAAATTAAGAAAAGGGTACAGTGAAAATTTAGTCTAGGTACATACAACGTATAAAAATTCAAATCGAAATTAGGAATAAAACTACTAACAACTATTCATCGCAACTTGTTAATAAGCGTGCACGTTTATTATGAACTGAATCAAAAATGTTATCATCAATAGATGCTCTAGTATGTCTAGAACAATTGTCGGCTTTGATTAAAATGAATTTCGCTCGGTATATTAACGGTCTCTGTTTGTCGTTACTTGTAACAAAGTCTGTTTGTTTGGTTTCTCAAGTTGCTTATATAATTCTTGATATCCTGCTACATGAAAATTAAGATTACATTGAAATGTGAATGCATGCTCTAACAGGTCAATTGAAAAGTCCCCGGCCTGACACATAGATGGCGCTACTAGAATTAAATCCATATGTTTTTTAGTTAGCCCTAAACCTCAAAAGATGCGTGTATAAATTTGACAGCTGTCGGATCATTAGTTTGTGAATTATAGCATTTTGAGTGAAGCAACTTTTGTTATTGTGAAAAAAATGGATAAAAAGGAATTTCGCGTGTTGATAAAATATTGCTTTTTGAAGGGAAAAAATACAGTTGAAGCAAAACCTTGGCTTGATGCCAAGTTTCCGGACACTGCCCCAGGAAAATCAACCATCAAGGATTGGTATGCTAAGTTTAGACGCGTTGAAATGAGCACCGAAGACGGTGAACGCAGTGGACGCCCAAAAGAGGTTGTTACCGACGAAAACATTAAAAAAATCCACAAAATGATTTTGAATGACCGTAAATTGAAATTGAATGAAATAGCAGACACTCTAAAGATATCAACTGAACGTGTACATCATATCATTCACGAATATTTGGGTATGAGAAAGCTCTGTGCAAAGTGGCTGCCGCGCGAGCTCACTTTTGACCAAAACCAACGACGAGTTGATGATTCGGAGCAGTATTTGAAGATGATCAAGTGTAATAAACCCGGTTTTTTGCGTCGATATGTGACAATGGATGAAACATGGCTCCATCATTTCACTCCGAAGTCCAATCGACAGTCATCCGAGTGGACTGCACACGATGAACCCGCTCCAAAGCTTGGGAAAACGCAACAGTCGTCTGGCAAGGTTATGGCGTCTGTATTTTGGGATGCGCATGGAATAATTTTCATTGACTACCTTGAAAAAGGAAAGACCATCAACAGCGACTATTATTGGACCGCTTGAAGGATGAAATCGCCGAAAAACGGCCGCATTTGAGGAAAATGAAAGTGCTGCTTCACCAAGACAATGCACCGTGTCACAAGTCAGTGAAAACGATGGAAAAAATCCATGAATTGGGCTTCGAATTGCTTCCTCATCCACCGTATTCTCCAGATCTGGCCCCCAGCGACTATTTCCTGTTCTCAGATCTCAAGAGAATGCTCGCTGGGAAGAAATTTTCGTCGAATGAAGAGGTGATCGCCGAAACTGAGGCCTATTTTGAAGCAAAGGACAAATCGTACTACAGAAATGGTATCGAAAAGTTGGAGGGTCGCTATAATCAGTGTATCACCCTTGAAGGGAATTATGTTGAATAAAAAAAACTAATTTTGCCAAAAAAATGTGTTTTACTATGGTAGGCCGTAGACTTTTCAGTTGACCTGTTATGTCAGATCATTAGTAAGAAAATATTGTTCCATACTTGTGGAAAATTTCAAGACTTCGTGAATTAAATCAGCTATTAATAGCCAAACATCAATTATTCCATGCTAGTCGTTTGCATGTTGTTAAAACCTTCGCCACCAATTTGATAGAATTATAATTTCAGGACACACTGCTAATTTTTGTACTACGAAACTTCCACTTATTACGTATGCTGGCAAAACTTTTTTCCAAGAAGCATTTAAGGTCGATTAATGCAACTGTTTGATGGCAAAAGAAGCGTGTGTAGTACGATCCATAATCGCAAACTTTCTCCATGCTTCCACAACAGTCAAATTTCTTTCTTCCACTGAATCTAAAATATATTTAAACGTCACATGCGTCACTTACACATATGTGGGTATAAAACGACCGTCTTCTGATTATACTATCAAAAGTAGAATTAAAAAATTTTTAAGGGAGATTCATGCCAAAACAAAAAAAATTCGTGTAAAAAAAGGATTTGGGTGAACCATGTGATTTCAAAATTGTGTAAAAAAAAAAAAAAAAGAGTTGGGTGTACATAGTACTTCTATTAATATTCTTAATCATATTTTGTAGACCACTTTTCTTTCCCTTCATATTGGAACTATTATCATATTCGTGTCCACGTAAGTTTTGTATATCTAAATAATAACTGACAAACAATTAGCTGGTAAATTAGTTATGCAATCCTTCTTAAGTTGCATCCAAAATGGAATAAAAATCTAGAAACAACTTTAATTCCAATTGGAAACATGTACATATCTCCTATTCTGACTAGAAATGAAATTTATTTTACATGAGTTTAATCTGATGTACAGTATAAAATAACTGAAAACCAAGTCGTTAATTTTCTCTTTTATTGAGTTTGATAGTAAAATAATAATTTTATTTTGGAAAAAATGTTGAAGGTAATAATGCATTTGACTTTTTATTTATATATAATTAACATTATTTGAAATAATTGGTTCGAATTTCGGCAACATTTCTAAGGTTTTTAGACAATCCTATTATTCTTTTCAAATAATACATCAGATTTACATCGTATAGCTAAAGATTATCCTGCTAAATATTGAGCGATCGCATTAATTCTGATAATTGTATCTCGCCATCAATTATTTTATTTATTTTTCCGATTCAAAATATCGTTTTTGCTTAATGGTAAAATTTTTATTAATTCCTCTTTGTCAATTTATTCCATTTCTTATAATTTAGCACAGATTCAATGCTTGATTCACATCGAGACAATTGAGTAGCCAAATGCAGCCAATTCGATAAACCGTCAACAAGATAGTAGAAACAAACACTGATCGCTACAAAAATTTCTTATTGATGTACTGCCTACTTAAGCTACCACAATTCACTTGTCATGATTTTCCCTTTTCTTTGAAGCAATTTGCGGGGAAAAGATGAGTTGAGCATGCGTTTTGATGAGGGCAGCAGCGGAACCTCTATGTTTGGCAGCTTTCGTGCTCTGCACGCCCGTTCGGACCTCCTCGATTGTATATCTTTCTTTTTTATACAATCCACTGCACTGCTTTGAACACCTAATTAAATGTTATTTATCACTAGTAATCTCAAGAGTATTTTTATTTTTCATATTTTGTTGTATAATGACGTAAACTCACTGGTTGGATTTTGGCGAATTATCATTTTTGGTATTTATTTTAAACGAGCCATTCGTTTTAAAATAAAATTGTCTCTAGTCATTGAAGACTTTCATGCGCGTGTAATAGCATGTTAGTTATACATGTATAATTTTAATGCATATCTATTAAATTTGTAATGTAATAAATATGTGATATTGTTCCTTTCATAAAAGTTATACAAGGTACGTCTAAAAAGTTTGGTGAATGGAAGCATAAAACAAAATTCACCCTCAAAATAACATCCGTTGGCCACAATACACTTTTTACATCGTTAAGGCTCCCTTTGAAGCATTCCGACAGTAAAAGTCATTGAAAGTTCCCTCTACTAGGAAGGGGGGGAGGGGACGTTACGTAGTGCAGGTGAAGTATTCATACGATACTGGTCATATGGAGCAGAAGTAAATAGTTATCTTATAAAAGAGAAATTACAAGCTTTATTTTTCTTGTTATTGTTTCGCTAGATTTCAAATTGAGAACTTCTTATATGGTTTTAATTTTTTCAATTTTGCTCTAATTTTTTGCATATTCTTATATTTATTTTTTGACAGCTATCATGAAGTTTGAAAATGACGTTACAGGGTAATAAAAACTTCCTTTAAAGAGTCGGAAAAGAGCAAGTATTGTGGCTGTCTCCCCACCCGCAATCGGTTCTCGATTCTTCCCTTCCTAACTTCATTCAAAATTAGAGAAAAGAGAGTCGTCCTTTCATACCGTTTATTTCTTACTTTCCCTGTAGGGAGGGGGTAAGGTATATCTAGTTTGTGGTTAACACTCGTGCACACTAAGCCAACTCAATGGATCTCTTTGCCTCATAAGGCAAAATTGCCCTTCCGTATTGTTTCAAGTCTTTTGAAAGTTATCCCAAATTAGGAAGAGGCTGGATTTTTCATTGCTTCAAAAATAGTCATTCTTACCGTTCGATAACTTTTTTTTTACCCCTCTTTTTTTTTTTCATGCCTTCTAATTTCAAAAAATCCGTTTCTGCTACTCCATTTTTTTAAAAAAAAAATCGTATCACGTTATTTTTAAAAGATCGACAATGTTAGTGAAATATCTTCATCAAATACTGAATAGGAAATATTCCAAATTTTGTGTACACTTATTAATTATATAAAAATAAAATAAATTTTAATAGTACCTGATACCTGGTCATTATGCGATTGTATTAACTGAAATAATTATTAGAATTTTGTTGAAAGTTTTGCACCCAACTCTAATTGCTCCAATTCTAAAAGTGAATAGGAGAGGAAATTGATATCAAGGAACTTGCTTTTATTAGGAGTTTGATTTTTTATAACGAAAAGACACAGATTGTAATATATATATATATATATATATATATATATATATATATATATATATACACTTCATTTACGTTTTTTACAAGATTTTATTTGGATTACTGTCATATCGAAAATAAAAGTTTTAAAATCATTAGTTTTACTCAATTTTTGTTCTTAGTGAAAATTATTATCTATAACAAAGACTTACAAAATTTTAAGTTTAATGATAATTTTAGTTTGATACAGGTAATCACGTTACAGTATCATTAACATCCCATGTATGCATCAAACTCTCATGATAGAAACTTATAAAACACAGAATGTATCAATAAAAGAATAAATAGTATGCATGTCCAATATTTGTATTGAAAGATACAACATTTATATTTTATTTCCAAATCAAAGGCAAAGAAATTATAGGAATGGGACAATGAATGTACAGTTTCGGGTGTCGTTACCTTTATCAAACCTTGGTTAATTTTTCTGAAGTCAGTCGCTAAAAAGTTCATTATGTTAATCTAGTACGTAATTAATGCAAACAAATAACAAAATCTAAGCTTGAATAAATCATGTTTTTCTAAAAATATAATACTATTTGATAGAAAAAAAATAAAACATAAATTATGGTAACTAATTTTAAAAACTGTATGTGAAAGCAATATTCTAAGATACTTCATAATCTTAATCTACATCTATATTCAAAAAGTAATGAAATCAGCCTAGAATTCTGAATACATTTTATAAATTTATCTCTATTAGAGACTTTGCCCACACAATCTCATTGCAAAGAAATTTTTCGATTATTCTCGACTTTAATTATGTAAAAAAATAATTTAATTGTTGGAAAATTTACAGCTATAGAAACTCTATTTTTAATTTCAAGAAGGGAATAACATTTTAGTTATGAAATTAACTCGAAATTCATTACAATCACTCAATAAAAACTAGTACTTGTTTTGTGTTAGGATTATTTCTAAAGAATCTTAATTATTTATTTATATTTGGCATTGAGATTGAAGAAATCAATTATCACCATGTTAATAAAAATACAATTTTCCCTTCGCATATATATTTTGGAGAAATCTCGTTTTCCTATCGTCACGAAACGTTCCTTTTTTTTTTTTTTTTTTTTTTTTTTTAATTTTTTTTTTAGTGGGTCGAAAAAACAATTCAATATATTTATTAGTAAAGCCTTATTAATTTAATATCCACTTAATAATTTTCATTCTGCATTTGTTATTAGAATAAAGGGAGGGAAAAAACTTATTCGAGGTCGAATTCTGAAAACAAAAATTAAAACCATTGAATATTTATTAGCATCACTCTTGGAAGAAACTTGAGAGCTGTTAATTGTTTTTAAATTTGAAACTCGGTGGCGGTTCTCAGGAAAATAGGACTCGAACATTAGGCTTGACTGAAACATCGCTAGCCACGAAGTAGGGAACACAATCATTCGGCTACTCCAGATACTATTTCAATGTAAGGTAATGTTTTCGTTCTTGAAAAATGTACCTTCTCTATTTTCGACCCTCCTTCTTGTCAACCAGTTTTTGTCTTTTTTTTTCTTTCAATTTTTTCACGTCTAGACCACAGTTAAATCTTGTTTGGCGCAGCATAGCCACATCTGACTCTTGCACCAATAACCTACGCATTCATTCACTCACTTGAAAAATGTATATCCATGTTAAATTGTGTACATATCTAAAAATCAGAAAAAAATTTGCACGCAATAATTTTTTCATAATATTCTTCATTTAATCTCGAAAATTCGATATATTTCAATCTGATTCTTTCAAATGGAGTTCTGAAAAAATAGCAATAAATGATCACGCAAATAATGTATGTAGATGTGCATTCTATTTTATCATACAAATTTGAACAATTTTCCTTTAGTTATAAATACATATTTTTTTTTAAAAAAAAGCCAATTTCTTTTTTCTCTCAATCTCATTGTAAGTTATCCATCACTCATGTGTTGCTAATGTATGAAAATGGCTATACACTTAATGTATGAAATATATTGCATACACTAATATACAAAAATAATATATTTAAAAATATGTGTGCCAGTCCTTTTCTCAAAATCTTTCTATGTAAATATAGTTAAAATGTTTTGTGAGTAATGAGTAATCACTTGAATAAGTATATACCGTTGTGTCAATCGAAATAAAATTGTTACTTTTGGGTTTTAAATGTAATATAAAATAATGATATCATGTTTGTTTGGTTCTATTGACGTCGTACTAGGATCGCAGTAGGATCAACTATTGGCGACGGACCTCGTACTTTTGAACCTTGGTCAAGTGACGAAGACGACACCTGAGTTGGCACCCCATCTCCTAACATTCACACCACCCGAACGGGAGGACTTTGGGTCCGATAGATTTCACGTGCATCAGCCCCGGCTACACGGCGGCATCAAGTCCATAGCGGCATCAAGACTCGAACCTACTACTCTACGAAAACCGCCGACCACGAGCCTTCTGCCTTATCAACTAGGCTACCGGGGCCAATTATAAAACAAATACTCATGCAAAACAAACACGTTTAAATAACATTTTCCCACAGCTATATGATTCTAACATGCAAATTATAGAAAAAAAAAAAAGTAATAGAAATTTATAATTCCTTTAAAATCCTCGTTTTTGCTTTCTACTACGTTTTGTTTTACTCTACAAAATTTACAGTATCATATCACAGTATAATTTTATACAGATTAATTGAATACCAAGAAAAGCTTAACAATATTAGTATTATAATTTCAGGGATACAAAATGACTAAAATTTCACTTTTACATAATTATTTTTCTCTCTCTCTCTCTCTTTCTGTGCTTCCAGAATCGACGCATGGGCATCAACCCGGGGATATGGTAAATTAACAAATTCGGGTAATAGGCAATTCAAATAAAAAGAATTCTGACCTTCCTTGTCCATATTACAAAAAAACAATACTTTTTTTCTGCAATTTGCAGTTGTCCCTGAATTTGATTGAATGAAATCGTGATTTTTAGTGATAACCATCTTTTCAAATCTATCGAGTGTCCAGATGAGAAATTTTTTTGCAATTATTGCTTCTTCGGGAGTTAGGCTTTGGCAAGAGGCGGGCATTTAACCTCAATTCCATCATCAACAACTAAACCATCTGGAGCGGCTGCTAAATACTCTAGATTTCGATGTATGAACAGTCCGCAAGGGCGAGCTTTCAAATCCCATGAATTTTTTAAATCCTTCTCAGCCTTCATGATTTATTCCATAATCTATTGCTGATTACCGGAATTAGGAATAAAGCTTTTTTTTTTTTTTAATTGTTTCTTCCCATTCCGAGAAAATTTGTCCTTTATTCTTTCTGCGGTATGTTGAAAGATATAATCTTGTCTTGCTACTTTGACGGCTATTCATATTATCTAATAATTGTAATAAATTTCAGCTACACAAGTTTAATAAATAGCAAATGTTCTAATGTGCAAATAACTAAATACTGGGAAAAAACACGTGATTTTCAATTCTGGAAAATGAATTGAAAGAATGCTCTAATAGATTTACAATATCTCCTCTTATATATATTCAAAACGTATCTAAATGATCTATTTCTCATTTTAGTAGTTAATAAAATAATTTGTATAGTGTATTTTTCAATTACTTGTTAAAAATTGCATAAGAACGTAGGATTACTTCTTTTTTTAAGAAGTAATCCTTCGTTTACTTTTTATAGAAGTTTACTTTTCAAACATTATGAAATATAAATAACATTAGCTATCTGTATAGCAAACTAGTCACTTTCAAAGAATATATGCAGCTGTAAATGAATCTTTAAGGGGTCTCAGGACTCTTAAACCTCAAAATTTTTGATATTTTGAGAAAAATATGTTAGAGCCTCATCTGTTCTAAACATTTTGGTACCAAAATCATAACGATACTTCGAAAACTCCCAGAGTATCGAGAAAAAACTAAACTTTGATTTGATTTATTTTATTGTTATTATTCAACTCTTTAACTTCATTTTTCTCAGAACAAAATTTTTTAATTTGTTCGCAGGATTTCTCAAAATCTATTTAAGATATGAGTGTGAAATTTTATGTACATGTTCAAAAAGGGTTTCTTTATGACTTATAGATCGTATTTTATGCAAATTATTAACAGAAAATCTTTTATATGAATTTTAATTGGATTTAATTCTTAAAATTTCATATTTTTTTTTGATAATTGTATGAAGAAAAAATTTTTTTCCTCTAAATTTCTCAAAAAGTGTGTGTAACTTTAAAATTGAATCTTTTTTTTCCCCTAGGTAACATCACTTTTGTAAATTTTAATCAATAATATACTTCAGAATCCTGCGCGCAACAAAATATAGATTTTCTTCATTTGGAAAAAATGTCTAATTTATTTTTCATTATAACTTTTTAAAAATTTCTTTAAATCTTATGAAAATATGAGAAAAAATGTAAATAAATATAATATTATTTGGTAAAAGTTTCAATTGTCTGCTTTGTTTCATTGGTAAATTATATTGTTTTGAAAAATGATATTTTTTTGGATACGCGGACAAACATTAAGAGTCCTGAGACCCCTTAAAAGAGAAATCCTTGAATCACTACAAATTTTGAGAAATCTGTCGAGTTCCCTCAATGGGTCGTAAATCTCCTTTTGTCAACGGGGTATTTACTATGTGTCCTTGCGCACTTAGTTGCTCTTTCCTTGTTTACTTGGCGGACTCCACAAATTACAAGCTACGAAATAAATTAATAATTTTTTTAAAATATACATTTGAAAGAGCATAAAAAAGGAAGGATTCTGTAGGATTATTTTTTTTTCTCCGATTATTCAAAGTATTTTTATGATCAATTTAGTACGCCGGTTGCAAGTTTTCAGATCTTTAATACAAATTGAAAAATACGTACAAAAATCAGAAAAAAAATTACCCCAGAGAAGCCTTTCTTTTTTAATGCTCTTTAAATTGCACTTTATTCCATGCAGTTCAAATAAATATTCTAGATATGAGACTTAAAGTTGGTAACTCCATAGGATTAACATTAGGTACGGAAATTCGTCGTGGCGTGTCGACGGGAGCCTTAATAAAGCTGTTTGAAGGAGTCAACGAAGGCCTCTAATGGGATAAATCGAAGCTTTGATGGCACACTTCGTCGGGTGTCCGGAAAGTGCGAAAGGTGAGCTCTTCAGGACCTCTTTGAATCGAGAAAATAAAAAGGATGTCTGCAGGCGCCATATCAGGTGAGTGCTCTAAATGTGCGATGACAGTTACCCGTCATTCGGTCAAGAATTTGCGTACGCGTGTGTCATTGGGCTATTCGGGATTTTTCCTTCACTAACTTCGGGGTCTTTATGATAATTTGAATTGTATAAAATTACAATTTCTTCCCGACCAAAATGAAGAGTGATTAGGTAAATTAGATGAAGATAAGAAGTGTTGTGAATTGAAATAGAGATAGTGATATATAAGCGGTATAGAATTGAAATGAAAGAGAAGGGAGATAGAAGATAACGTGAAAAACTGATATATAATTGTATATTGGATTGAATCATTGTAATTATTAATCCTAGCTTTAAAGTACTTAGATTCGAATTCGTTATTATCGAGAAGTATTTGAATCAGACGAGTGATTTGGAAAGCTAAGACTTTTTTATTAATTAGAATATAAACTAAGATTGACTGAGTCAAAATGGATTGGAGAGAGAGAGCGACCTTATCTATTCTTTCGTAGTTAATGAAGTGTGTCGTTCCGGCCGTCATGTTCACTTCCCTGATTATTTCGTATCATCACGGTGATATCGAAGGGGGAATATGCGGCGACAACACTTAGCAAATTTGTTAGTGGTCCGTCCTTACATCCGGACTAGGTCCTCATCAATGACATCTGGATTCATGATAAAGGATAAACAACATTCCTGTTTCTCATGAACTTTGACCTTTTTTTTGAGAGCTACATAGCCGGAGCTGATGCCCGTTAAATTTGTCGGGACCCAAAATCCACCGGTGGGTTGGTGTGGTGTGGATGTTAGGAGAGGGGATGCCAGCTCAGGTGTCGTCCTCGTCACTTGACCATGGTTCAAAATTATGAGATCCGTCTCCAATAGCCCTCGTGTTTCTTCTAGTGCGATGTTAATAAAAACTAAACTAAGCGTGGTGTGGAAATTAGGAGAAGGGGTGTCAGCTCAGGTGTCGTCCTCGTCACTTGACCGTGATTCAAAATTACGAGGTCCGTCGCCAATCGCCCTCGCGTTGCTTCTAGTGTAACGTTAATAAAAACTAATCTAAAATAAACTAAATTGCCTTCCCTTGACGAATTCTAGGTGGATCATGCCGTTACTGTCGAAGCACGCAATCAAGAGTGTTATAATTTTAGGGGCGCAAGGAAGCCATTGATCACCATTGCATTGTTTGCTCTTTCGACTCCGGATCTTACTGGTAGCACCAACACTCATCACCTGTGGCGATGATTTGCAGAAAGGTTGGATATTGGTCACACGTATCAATGAAATCTCCAGTAGTGTACATGCTTTCCCCCTTCTGCTTATCGATCAATGAGTGCAGCACTAAACGGGAACACAGATCTTAAGCTTACCTAAATCTTCGTGAATGATGATGCCAACCATGTCCTTGCTAATTCCCAGTTCCTGCGATAACCTTCGTAAGGACAGTCAGCGATTTTGCAGCAGCATCTGTCGCACCCACTCGATTGTTGTCGGTTGTCACACTTGTTAAAGGTCGACCCGAACATAATTCATCATCCACGGTCTACTTTTTCTCCCGAAAACTTTTTAACCAGACGTACACGCATTTTGTGTTCACTGCGTCTCTACACCTGTACCAATATTGCAGGGATTTCTGAGGCCATTTTCCCCAATTAGTTATAAAACTTTGTTTATCCGTTGCCTCATTTGAATTAAACGTGAGTTTCCGCACACAATTCATTCGATTGTCCATAGCAGACTAATATGTGTCAGTTTATTGCGCGGCCGCGGTAGCCTAGTGGTTAAGGCAACGGACAAGTGGCCGGTGGTTTCCATCGAGTCGTAGGTTCGAGCCTTGATGCAACTAAAAACTCGCCCTGTAGCTGGGGTTGAGGCACGTCAAATCTATCGTAACCCAAAGAATTCCCATGGGCGTGGTGTGGAAGTTAAGAGACGGGGTGCCAACTCAGGTGTCGTCCTCGTCACTTGACCGAGGTTCAAAATCACTAGGTCCGTCGTTTTATTCATCTGTTCTCTGCTCTAACATGTACTGTTTTTGTTATTCCATTGTAAAAAAAAAATTATTTTTGCCAATAAATGTTGAGTGTGGGGTGATTGTTTGGGACCGGTTTGTAGCTCTAAACCCATTGGATGAGCTCGGTTTCCTTGGGCATTCTGCCAATAGCCCTCGTGTTGCTTCTAGTGCACCCTGCGCATGCGTGTGATGACCTTTTTAACTCGCATTGCTTTTGAGATATCCATCAATTTTATATGCACTTTGTATCTAAAAAGTACTTTGTAAACTATTAATCAAAATTTCACACACACAAATCAATTTACACTCTAGTATTAAAATTAACCATAATAAAGTTAGCATTTTATGCCAACTTTAACTTTACTGACTAAATTCAGTTAGAACGCGTCGAAACCACCCATTTTGTTGCTAAATTTTTAAATTGTGTGTGAACTCCTTTACACTTCTTCCGTTTTTTTTCCCTGCATAAATATTCTACTCCTCCTACCCCTCCGCCCAGTTTTAATACCCAATTGCCACCACTGTCTGGTATTTATATTTTGATTTGTGATGTATATCAATATCTAAAACAAATATATTTTTTACTATGTACAGTAAACTTATAAAGCTCTTTATTATTTATTGAAAAAGATAAAAAGAATGTTGTCATTATTAACAATTTAATAAAATTTAACAAATCAATTTCATTAAATTTGTTTCTTGCCATCGATAGTAAATTTCATCAAGTTATATTACGCATCAAAAGCAGCTGTTCATCTAAGATTTTTAGATCTAAAAATGTATTCAACTTCTCAATATATATATATATATATATATATATATATATATATATATATATATATATATATACACACACTCTCAAGTAAAACATTATGACCACCCCTACATTTTGCAATGAACTCACTTGGATGGCGGTAGGAAGGCGCGTGATGTCGCGTTGATATTATTTTCGCTGCTGCAGGAGAGTCTTAAGAATCATTCTTTACTTACTTCTTCGTGTGATGGAAAACTGGATCTAAGTGACTTTGATGAAGAGGCAGATTGTAGTAACTCGAAAGGCTCAGAGGCAAATGTTTAAAAAAACTGCATCGTGGGTTGTTCGCGATCTGGTAGTCAGTACTTATGCAAAATGGATACGGTGAGGCTCAACAGTAGACGACTTTTGTGGTGTTGGACGTCACACACTTCTTCAAAGAAAAGGTCTCGTCGAGACTGTCATGGGTAAACAAAACTGGGCCAGACAGTGGCTCATCTTACAGCCCAATACTTTGCAGGAGGCCAATAGAATAGGATCAGACACACTGTTCAGCCGACACTGTGGATATGGTGCTACACAGCAAACGTCCCACTCATGTGCACATGACCAAGCATCGCTGTCATCAACTGCGCGTGCACTGGGCCAGAACATCTACGACTGGTCCATGGATGGTGGAGAAAGGGGATTGTCCGGAATGAATCATGAGTTGAAATGTCATTCATCCCGCCGATGGCCGTGTCAGGTCGCAATCTCTCCAGAGCTGTACCAGATTTATGCCTTCACAGTACGTAATGGGTTCAAGCCCGATGGCGGTGGCATTATGCTTGGGGACGTTTTAAAGGGCACTCTCTGGGACGTAGTAGTGGACAGACCATGAATGCTACAGGGTATCTGAACATCATTGCGGCTACCATGTCTGCATGCCTCTGCGCTATCTGTTTCCAGATGGAAATTGAATGTTCCTCAACAGGACAACGCCCACTTATGTCACAAGGACTAAATTGCGGAGTGGTTCAGGAACATGATGCTGAATATTCATAATGTCTTTTGGCTAACTACCGGAGATCACAAATCCGATGAAATCACTTGGGGATGCTCATGGGACGCAGCCCAGAGTTCAAAGACCTACCAATTCGCAATATCTCAGATTTTGAACGTGACCCATTTAAAATCTTAAGTAATCTGTCTCGGTCATCTACCAAGGACTTCGAGAGTATCAATGCCTACAAGTAGGTTGAGCTTGTTCCAAAGGTAGGCCAACTCGTTTGGTGACAGGTGTCTGTCTTTGGCAACTTAGAGTGTATATCAAAAAAGTATGCAGCTTAGGTTTTTGGAGAGAGTTCTACAACTTTAACAAATGTAAGAAAATAATGATTATCCTGCAAAAGAAACCCGTAAAAAAGTCAATATACATGAAATTCATGATTAACATATTTATTAAAATTCTTATTTTTTTTTATAAAAGTTGACAAGATTAAGAATAACAATTATACTCTCCTTTTGCAGCATTGCGATAAAGCCTCGCGTTATTCCATGGCTCTTTGTCATAAAACTCGGATTACACTGGAGGAAGTGATGGATAACAATCAACAAATTCCTCCACGATTTGAGCGAGAAAGAAAAGATATCACGAAAAATTATTTTTTTTTTTATCATAAGTGCACTCATTAATTCTCATGTTCATTTATAACACAGGTTAATTTAAAAAATGTCTATCATGTTTTATATCTTCATATTAATCCATTGACATGCGTATCTCTGAATTAAGCTTTATGAATCATTATTAGATATCGTTTGTATTATTTATCACATTTCAAATAGATAAGGTGGTTTAAAATACTAAACCATACTAAAATATTAGTCACAACAATCCCTTAACTTCCTGATTTTTCTCAAATAATTTTAGTATCCATAAAATTATGTCTTGTTTTTTAGAGCTGCCTGTTTTCCTTTTCTCAAGAAAATCCCATATCTTTCAAAATCCCTATACAAGGTAGTTAGGTATATATTTCTCGAAAAATTATCTTATCATCGTTCAATTCTTTCAGAACTTTGTCTAACGTAGAATTTATTTCTACAAAAGAAGGGGAAAAGCTGATTTTTTCTCTGGGTCGAATGCACTGACAATTGATCGTCCTTCTACGCTTACTTACAGCACCAGATTCATTTTCCAGAACTTAACAACAACGTCTTTTCTTTTCTTTTCTTTTTTTTTTTTTTTTTTTTTTTTCTTCAAATTGTTTCTTTTAGAAACACTTATTGAGAAACATTTAACGTCTCGATTGACAGATTCTCTGTGTTTCTCTAAGAAGTCAAGAACCATCCAATATGTTTCTCCGAGCTCCATCTTGAATTGATTTTTCTTGCTTTAATGTTGAATACAAAGTGATCGGTGAAATTCTTCGTCAGCCATTTAGAAAATCAAACAAAAACGAAGAAAATAGCTCGAGAGATAAGAATTGTAGTATGAGCCATAGCTAAGTAAGGCGCAAAAGGAATCCATGCTAGAATTGGCGTGAAGCGTAGAAGCTCACTAGAATGTTACTTGAAAAATGGTTTCCAAACTGGAAATCTATCAGGATCACTGCTCGACTATATTCATTCGCTGAATTTAAAAAAAAAAAATGGTTTAAATATGTTATTAACTTGAAATATATGAACGAGTAACCAACAACTATACCTCGCTATTGATAACAAGCTTGACGTTTTATTACGAAATGGATCAAAAGTCACATAAATGAATTGAGAATGTATGATATGTCTAACTTCTTCGGCTTTGATTCAAATGAATTTCATTCTGAATTATTAATGCTTATGTTTTTTTTATTTTATTTATTTATTTACAAAGTTTGTTATTAGCGGCTGTTTTGGTTTTCTCAAGTCTTTTTTTAATATCATACTACACAAAACCAAGATTACATAGAAATTTCAATGCATTATGTCCACGATCATGAGTAAGAAAATATTGTTCCATGCTTGTAGTCCCTGCATTGCGGGGCTGATGTCACGCTAAATCTGTCGAGACCAAAAAAAGTCCCTCGTTAGCTTGGTGTGGAAGTTAGAGGGGGATGCCAGCTCAGGTGTCGTCCCTCGACTTAACTGTGATTAAAATTACGAGGTCCGTTGCAATAGCCCTCGTGTTTGCTTCTAGTGCAGTTAATGCGCTACAAAAAAAAAAATTAAATCCATGCTTGCTGCAAATTTTAAGCCTCGAAGTTGAATCCAGTGTTAAAAGCTGAACTTCACTTTCGACTTCGTCATTATCGACGCGTGTGATCGGCTTGGGATGACAGATTAGTCCACTGTAGCTCATGCGCTGTATGTGGACGACATTTGGAAATGGAGTTACCCAGCGTCTGAGGTATAGCCGGGCACCTGCACAGGATTATATCAGGGACCTCAGGAACTTGCGCTTCTTCGAGTAAGTACCCAGGCATATGACCCCAAGGCACCTTAGTATCTTTTCTTTCCATGGGGTTTACTGTCTTTGGTAAACGCAGGTAGGCCTACTCAGGATACCCTAGCGATCCTTCTATTGCCGACCCTCATATCAACCATTTTACCTTTTTTTCAACTTCGTATTACAGTTTAATGCTTGTTTGTACAGCATAGCCACCTCTGGCTCTTGCGCCTTGTCAACTACGTTCACTCACTGGTCATTATCGACTTCTTTATTATCGCAAACTGTCGCCGTCAAATCGTCCTCATCCAAAGGCTTCTTCATATCAATTCTTCTCAGCCGTTTGAATGTTATTTAAAACTTTTCGCCGCAATTCCAGAATTTGATAGAGTTACTGTTCAGAACACACAGCTGATTTTTGTTCTACAGAAACTTCCCCTTTTAGTATGGCGGTTGCAACAACAGTTCTTAAAATGAATTTGGCCGTTAGATACAGATATATAAATGTAAATTACTATAATTTTTGTTTGTAGACGGGTGTCAATGAGCTAATAGAATTGAAATATGTACTTATAATGTCTAAGTTTTTTATATATTTTCTTTCCTTGCCAAATTTAGCTTCGTTGGTTTTAGTCACCCCCCTTTTCTCTAATTACATCGAGTTTCTTCAACGGCAAAGACGAAATAGATATGTTCAAGTTGAAGTACAACGAAATAAAGAAAAAGTCTTTTGTAAGAATTTGGTACTACATGCTTCCCAGAATACAAATAAACAAAACGCAAGAGTAGACCTTGATCACTTACCATGGGTGGACATACACCAAACCAATCTTGATACATAACTCAAAATTAAATTCATAAAAAAATGGGAAGTGCAGAACAAAAGTTGCATTACAAAATATTGTGTAATCGTATTTTAAAATCATGAAAAAAAAGATGAATATATATACACATACTAGCTGATACCCACTTCCATGGGAGAGACGATAATATTATCGTGCAGATCATACATGAAAATATCAAGAAATTTTCAATTTTTTAACGATATTAAACTAATTTAAATTTTGAAATTTGTGTCTGTATGTACTGGTTATCACGACTTTCCAATGTAAGGAAAAGAGCTAATAAAAAAAATAGGAAAAGTCACTATATATATATATATATAACAATTAATTTAATTCTACCGCATACATTACACCTGTAGTATTTGCTGCAAGATACAACTTTTTTTATCAGAAAATTAAATGTCTGCTTAAAACTTCAATGAAATACCTTCATAACATAGTCTATCTTGGATTTTTGTCACCACCTCTCAAGAGATCTTTGAATCGATATTTTAGGATGCAGAAGTGATTATATCAGCAAAAAAAAAATCATTACCGTCAGGGATGTCCGGAAATAATATTCTTCATGTCACCTGGCGTCTTGGGTTCGTTCATGCACGTAACCAGGGTAGCTTTGATAGAAATATACCCTCTCTGTGACATAGTGTGTCTATCCATAAAGTTTTTTTTCCTGCCTCAAAGTCTTTGATTTCGACCTGTTAAATTGCAAATGACTGCAATCTAAAAAAAAAAAGCAAAAAAAAAAAAAAAGTCGATGCAAGTCGGGACGTTCAAATGTCTTACGTATGTCATGGCGTCTCGGGATAGATTCATGCATGTAGCAAAGTTCTCCAGTAAACGAAAAACATCTTGCGTAGTCGCTGCTCTAAAGTCGCTATTTTACAGTATTTTTCAAAAATCCGCCTTCGATTTTGGAGCTAAACTACACCTTTCCACCAACCTGAGTTCCAACTCATTTTTTATTTCTATCATAATTATGCGTTTTCTATTTTCATTGTACACGAGAATTTCACATAAAGCCTTTGGCAATATCTTCAAATCTTATCATCAGCGCTTCAATATAAAGTGCTTGGTATTTTCCATTTCGCGTAAATCTCTCATAGTAAAGTTGGTAGTTTATTACACAGTATACATATAAATTATATATTCCTTTGCCTCTGTCGGTCATATCATTTTTGGCGGTAAAGTCTTAAAAATTACCTGCTCGATGGATAAAAAAAATGGAATTAACAGATAGAAAAGTACATTTTGGATAGGGGCTTCCGTAAAATCCATTCTTATTGTCTATATCGCAAAATGAATAACATGCTAAATTTCAAGTCAATCTGGTTGTATAATCTTTGAGATCTAAATGATAAGTCAGTCAGAGTAATTGTTTCGCTTATATAGATATACCCAACTCTTTTAATAATATTAAAATTATTCTTTTGAGTTTTCAAATTTTGATTAATTTCATCTTTTTTTACTTGGTTCTATAAATGTGTTTTTTTGTTGATTTTGGATTTTTAATTTGTTCTTTTACTTTTATGTTTCTTAATGATAAATTCATTTGCTTTATCTTATATTGTCCAGCCATGTGGTTCCCAAGTACTGCTCCTAATATATATTT
>BMAW01077541.1:191068-251027 GCA_019974015.1 Nephila pilipes
AAATGTCTTACGTATGTCATAGCGTCTTGAGTTCGTTCATGCATGTAGCAAGGTTCTCCAGTAAACGAAAATTGTCTTGCGTGATCGCTACTCTACAAGAAGTCGCTATTTTGATATTTTTCAAAATCCCGCTAAGTTTTGGAGCTAAACTACACTTTCACCAACCCTGGGATTCCAAACTCATTTATTTCTATCGCTAATTATGTACGTTTCCTATTTTCGACATGCACGAAATTTCACATAAAGAGCCCCTTTGCCAATATCTTGCCAATCCTCCATCAGCGCTTCAATATAAAATTACTTGGTATTTTTCCATTTCGCACGCGTAAATCTCAACCAGTAAAGTTAATTGGTTACAATACATAGTATACATATAAAAAATTATATTCCTTTTATCGTCGGTCATATCATTTTTGGCGGTAAAGTCGCCAAAAATTACATAACCGATGGATAAGAGTAGATTAACGGATGAAAATTACATTTTGGATAAGACTTCCGTAAAATCCATTCTTAGTGAGCGTCTATATCGCAAAATGAATAACTATGCTAAATTTCAAGTCAATCGGTTGTATAATCTTTGAGATCTCGTGATAAGTCAGTCAGTGGTATTTCGCTTATATAGATATACCCAACTCTTTTTTAATAATATTAAAATTATTCTTTTAGTTTCAAATTTGATTCAATTTCATCTTTTTTACTTAGTTCTATAAATGTGTTTTTTTGTTGATTTTGGATTTTAATTGTTCCCTTACTTTTATGTTTCTTAATGATAAATTCATTGCTTTATCTTATATATTGTCCAGCCATCAATAGTTCATAAAATTTTTCTGCTCCTAATATATATATATTTCCTCATACATTACAATTTCAATCAGCTAACGGTATTGAATCTAAAATTCTCATGAAATATCTTTGAAGGAATTACATACGTAATTTTTCTAACTATTAACATATTTAATTCTTTTTGAAACTTATTATTAAATCCATATAGTACTTCTAACACATTCATTAACTGCCAATAATGAATTATTTGAACGCGAGATCAAAGTATTTTTTTCCTTTCTTTTTTTAAGTTTCAAACGTTAGCACAGCCCTAACTTATTAAGCATGTTTGACTTCCAACATCTAACCGACACCTTGCTTCTTATCAATTTACCATTTTTTGTGTAATCAAAATACGAACAGTACTCAATTTTTTTTTTTTTTTTTTTTTTGCTTTGCTCTTAGCAGAACAACTTGCAACTATATTTTTATTAGGTTCGTAGAAGGGAAAGAAAATCTTACTCAAATTCCTTATATTGACTTTCGAAGGCAGAGGCAGCTGTGTTTTTAGAATTGTTTATTCTTGCTTTAGGTTTCGAAACATTTCTCGAAAAATGAAACTCATTTTTTGATGCCTTTTCCACATAAACAATTTCTACTTCTACATCGCTTAACGCATCATTCTGGAGTTGACATTTAAAACGTAGATTATTCATTTTAATTACTTTTCGGCATCTGGGGATGTCATTCTACCCCGTGCCGCATGGAGGGGTAGGAAGTTGTTTGTGACCTTTGTTGCCGCTGTTGTTTCGAACCCGAAGTAGTTCGAAGGAAAGTTGACCGGTCACTTTTTGTCATGCCTTAAACAACGAAACTAAAGAGGACGCCCTATTTGGGCTAGTTAAAAAGGCATTTCATTTCTGGCGCTGTTGTTGAAGAGTGTCGCTGCATACTCCCCTTCCAGTATCATCGTGATGATGCGAAGAGAAACGATGGTTTGTGCAGAAGGTTGCATATTTTCCTGTCATTGATATACATCCCCTCACTGTTGAATTGAGTTTTGCTTGGGATAGTTCATTTGAGTCATCGGCTGTCTCGTGTTGAGTAGCGGTTCTCAGTTATTGTACCCCATGGAGGGGAGAGAGTGTTTAGTGACCTTTGTTGCCGCTGCTGTTTCGAACCCTGGTCCAGTGGGTCCGAAGAAAAGTTGATTGGTCACTTTTTATCATGCCTTATTACCTAGGCTAAAGAGGACACCCTATTCGGGCTAGTTAATAAGGCATTTTAACTTCTGGCGCTGTTGTTGAAGAGAGTCGCTGCAACTTCTACAAGATACTGAACTGAAAACTTCCTAATTGGGGACATAAATATAAAGCTCTATTAGCATTTTTTGTAATGGTACTTTTATTACTTTTTACTTCTGATAAGAACTATAAACTTTTACTTTTTTAACTTATAACTTTAATTTTTAAAAAATTATCACTAAACTACTTTTTTCACTTATAAACATCTTCTGATTTGTTATAACCACGCACTTTCTTTATACTCTATAATAACTTTTTAACTATCAACAACAGTTCCATTCATTCTTTTAAATTCTGTCGCGTTACACACCTGCAGCATTCCCTTTCATTCCTTTAAATCCTGTCGTGTTACCTTGGTGATCTATGCAATTTACTGTTATATCTGGTCACCTCCGCGAATTTCTTAATCGTTGTTTTAAATTCTAAGACAAGGAACAAGGCTGGTTGTTTTTTAATCAATAAAAACAATAATTTATTGAGTAATATCCTGATAACATTATTGTGCGATTCCCTACTCGATCACTTGCACACAGAGACTCTCTGCTATGAGTCTGATCTGAAGGGGTTGTGTAAGTGACAGCATATACTCGCCTTTTACACAGACGTACTCTACAGGCGAGCTTTAAATACTGGAGATAACAGAGCACATTGGAAATCTTTTTAAAACTCTGAATTTGACTGAATATAGAATTTTCCGTTATTTATTATTTATTTTCTTTTGAGTTTTCAAATTCTCTATCGTATATTATGTCGTCTTCGACAATGCAAACATCGCATGATGTGTGCGGCGCGACACTGCTGGTTTTGGTTTGAAACAAACAACACGGCGTCTGTTCTTCCCTAAACTTTATTTTTTCTTCTGGAGTTCAGTGGAACAGATGTGTATAATGGATGAATCAAACTGCAGAAAATACATTTATTTCGTAGCTGCATTGTGTTAAAATTTTGTCCTCCTTTAATTCGAAAATTTGTTGGATTTTCATTTTTACGGACCAGTTGTTCGGTATTGCATGATTTCGAGTCCGAACTAAACATGTTAAATTCGCGTGTTCTTTCACTCTTTCTATATCTGTTTTTAGACATTTCATTTGTTCATCTATATTCCAGTCATCATCATTAGTTCTTTTCCTTATAAAATCTAAAGCAATATTTTTAGGGATGATCTTCATTTACCATGGATATAACAAATTACTATATGAATCTCGTTTAATTTTTAGATAATTTCATGACCTTATTTGTACGTTACAAGTGTCATTTTCTTAAGTTATACAAATTATTGGAATTTCTTACTGTTTTATATTAAAAGATTATTTTCATGTGCGTACTAACACATCTTTTCTGTTAAAACATTTTATTAATAGTTTAATAACTTCGACATAATTTTCAGACGAATAAGAAAATCCTATTATTGTTTGTAATGCGGAGCCACCAAGTAAACTTTTTCAATAATTTAATTTGTCGATCTTAGACAAACTTTCATTTTTATCGACAGTGGTTTCAAATGAATTAAAGAATAGATGGAATTTTTGGGGATTACCATAAAATCTATTCATGTTGGTTTTGAGTAATTTCACACAACTATTTAATCTAATACTTAAGTTATTTTGCATGTCAGAAAAATTGTTTGAAGCGTTCGAATCCACTTTTTGTTTTTCCTCTATAAATTTAGAATTTCTAAATTTCTTACTTTAAATATTTTTTAATATTCTAAAGAGCATTAAATTTTGGATACTATAAACAGTGTCTGTTATAATCCAATTTTTTTAGTTAAATCAATAAGTTAATTTGATCGCTCAGACAACTATTAAAAAAGTTCTTCCACATCAACAATATTATCACAAATTATGACATTTTCAAAAAAAAAAATAAATAAATAAATAAATTATTTTATTCGCGGTTGCTCTTATAATTTTTTGTAAATCTTTAATTTTTTTAATTGGCCATTTTCTTTAACTTATATTGTAAATCAGCCACACAAAAAAGTCAATCCTACCTGTTCTTTTAATGTCGTTCTTTCGGTGGTTATCCCTCTTCACTGATCCCATTTATATAGAAACCTCTGTCATATTTTGCTTTGCGTGGGTTAAATTATTCAGTGATTATCAAACACCAATATTGGCTTTAATACGACATATAACTATATTTACAGTAGAGCTATTTTACAAGAAATAAATTTCACAAAGTGGCAACTAGTGATCACCCAGGATTCTAGCCTATTGCTATTCTACTACTAAGAGGATGAACCCGCTATTCTGTCAAGGCAAGCCAGCTTAAGTGATGTAAAGCTAAAATGAACTAAATTCTTTCAGCTACCCAATACATGAGGTAGCACTGAAAAGCAATCGAGAGAGGCATCGCAGCTGTACTGATTCTGGCTTAAGGCCTGCTGCACAGGCCGGGCGCCCGTTGAATGTTCCAATAAAGCAATCGAGAGAGGAACTGCATTGGGGTTTTACGGTTATCTCTTCCCTTTTGTTGTTTACATCTCTTCTATTTTATTGTTTGTCGGGTCGTCCGCTTATGATTGTCTTAAATTTAAATTATTTTAAAATGTTTTTAATAAACCATTATTGTTGACATGTGTGGTGTCCAATATTCTTAGGTGATATTAATTACCTTCTGATCGGGAATCCGTTGCTATCATCCTCACAATTAATGGCCTTTGCAATATTGATTGCAACATTATTGACCCTCCCGTCTTCCACGCTATTGACTTTTGCCATTTTTGAAGGACATTTTTCTTTCTTCTTGGAATGTCGTCCTCGTTAATTGACCGAGGTTTAAAACTACTAGGTCAGTCCCCAATAGCCCTCGTGTGGCTTCTAGTGCGACGTTAATAAAACCAATCCTTCTTGGAGATTTTTCAATTAATCATTTCGACGACTTGGATCTGTTTTCTTTATTCCATTATTTGCTTGGCGTTTAACGACCAGATTTGACTCTTGTACCATTATTTTGTTTGCTTAATTTTGGACTTAATAATCTTTACTTTAACTGCATTAACATGCTTAATTCCGAAGAAGCTGCTCTTGTTACTAAACAGGATGCATCCATTTCAAGTGTGGCTTTCAAAGCACTGTCATTTTGGGAGGTAGATCCTGAACTTTGGTTTTACCAGATCTAATTCCAATTTATCATGGCTACTATTACAAGCAGGTGTATTAAATTCCACGCAGTTTTGAGCTCAAACATTCTATCTTGTGAAAAGGATATTATTAAAAACATTAGTCTTCAGTGCGGCTACTCTGAGTTCTCTGTGACCTTCTCCTGGACAATCGAATCTCAAATTATTCTTCAGTGCAATCGCTCAAAGTTCTCTATAGCATTGTACTGGACTCTCGAATCCTACATTTATCAGACGTTTTGTGCAGCATTATGCTGGATGATCAAACTCAACCTTTTTCGTCCACAACGCAGTTTACTAGACCTTTTTGATGCATTGCGCTTGACGCTCAAATTTATCTTTCATCATCTTAAGTGCAGCATACCAGACCTTTCTGAAGCATTGCTCTGGACGCTCAAATCCAACTTTCATCGTCCTCATTGGAACGTCTTAAGGCATGGGCCTCGCCTTTTAGGGGGGCTCGTCTCGTTCTCTACTCGGCCTCAATTATCATGATCAGGATAGTTTTAATCGTCAAATGTTATTCTCGGACTTGACCGGATGAACACAGTTACTTCTATGTTATATATTTTTATTTACAACGTTTGCTGAGAACCAGGGAAAATAGTAGTTTTATTTCTAAAGTGAGATATGTCTAATTTATAAAAATGCTGCTGTGGGAAGGACTGTCACAGACATAACAAACACTCCTTCCAGCGACCTTTTATTTATATGCACACGAGTTGAGGATCGCTCATGAACCGAACCGATTATTTTTGTCGGAGAACTTAACCCTCTCGGGCTTTAATCCCCTGTGAAATGGCTATTAGTTGGAGGTGAGACTGAATTTTGGTTTTACACTTGCCCAGAAGTTAAGATTAAGATATAAAAATATTAAGATTACAGAGCAATAGCTTTTGAGAATATTTAAATTATGATTTTATGCTGAATATATTACTATATTATAAGGATATCACTAGTTAAAGTACTAGTGGAGTTAAGATTAATCAAAAAGAGTGGTAGGAGGAAGTTTATGATTTTAGGCTTAAGATATTGCAATTTGTATTGAATTCCTGCTTGTTTGTTCAGTCTGGTCACAGTGAGAGCGCGCGCTGTGATTGGTTGATGGTGAGGTGTGTTAATTCTTTATGTATAGGTGGGTGTGTAGGGTTGAGTTTATGTGAGGAGTGTGATTGCGGGACCAGTATTTTTGTAAGTTAAGTGAAACTAAAGAATTAAAATTTCTCGTGGTCTGTGTAGTTGAGGGTTATTTCTGAGTGGTGTGTATTTTTCTATTTCTTGAATGATTTTATTGGTTGAGTTATTTATTTTTTGGAAGAAATTTGTTGACAGTTTTTTAATGAAGTTTTTAAGTGTTGGGAGTTTAATTGAGTATCTGATGTCTGTGTTTCTCATGTACCAGTGTGCTTTTACGATCATTCTCATGGTGGAATTTTGTGATTTTTCTAATAGTTCTAGTGTTGTGTTAGCACAGTGCGACCAGACTGGAGTCTGGTCGCACTGTGTGCACCCTGATATTAAGACCCATCCTGACCATAGGTCAGGATGTGTCTTAATATCAGGGTGTAATTAAGCAATTTATTACGTCTACTTAATGTAGATTTACGCGAAATAAGGGGAAATACATTATTTCCTGCAGAATTATACTGCTTTTTAATTCGTAGAACATGTTGTTTAAAAGTGAGTTTTTTATCCAACGTTACACCAAGATATTTGGTTTCTAGTGACCAGGGTATATTTTTGTTTTCCAGAAAAATGTCTGGTTCAATTTTTCTGTATCCTCGTGAGAAGAAGACGGCCTCTGTCTTGGAAACATTCAGGGCTATTTTCCAAGTAGAGTACCATGTTTCTAGTTTCTGTAAGTGTTCGTTTAGTGCTTGACCTATGTTAGGTGAATATTTGTGTTGTGCTAATATCGCAGTGTCATCTGCATACATGCATAATTTTGTATTTGGGTGTGTAGGGATGTCGTTCACTTAGTAATTGTGGCGGTTGCCTACGTCATCTTGGGACGTCATTTTTGTCTGCGGAACTGCAAGCCGTTTTAAAGAAAAGGAGGAAGCGATCTTTTGTAGACACACTTGCTTCGCAGATTGCAGACCTGTGAAGGTCGAGTTTCATGGTTGAAATGTTAAAAGTTGTTCTCGTTAAGTTTTAAATAAATTGTTAGTTCATCTTGTTTTTAGTCTTTCGTAGTTGTTTATTTATTTGTATAGCCTACACCTTCTGATTGGATGTTATGGGGAAGGAAGGTTTCAGCAACGCCTCGTCACTATAAGCTGGTGACCCGTTCTGGAACAAGATCGAATACTCCCGGAAAGGCTAATTGGACGCTGAGGAACTAGGAAGCAAGTTGTCAAGATATGCTAATCGTCGGAAACTCACTGACATCTGTGAATTGGTAACGTCCCTATCTATGGTTCGAACCTCTGAGGCAGGAATTTGGTCGGTAAAATTTTTATTTTTTTACTGTCGCCTTGAGATGTCGATTTAGCTACATCTGGCTCTTGCGCCAGTGCGCTTTACATTTTCACTCACTCCTCTTGCGCCAATAAACTTCACGATCACTCACTCATTATCCCACTAGCTCAGTTGGAGATGTCGCTTGAAGGTAATGATACTAAAAGTGAAGGAGCTGTAGGTTCAAATAATAGTTGTGAAAGAGTAACAGTTAAGGTCCCTAGTTTTTGGCCCCGTAATGTAAAGCTATTTTTTATGCAGCTTGAAGCTAGTTTTAGGTTAGCTGGCATTACGGTGGAGCAAACCAGGTTTGACCACCTAGTTGCTTCATTGGACCCTGAAACTCTTTCACATGCTACGGATATAGTGTGTGAACCACCCCCATGTCCATATACGGCTCTCAAAAATCGTTTACTAGAGCAGTTTGAAGTATCGCAAAACCGGAAAGTTAAAACTCTAATTGAGGATTTGGAACTAGGTGATAGATCCCCGTCTTTATTGCTTAGACAGATGCGAGAATTGAGTGAGAACCATGTAGACGAATCTTTTCTTAAAAACATCTGGATGAGGCGTTTACCACCGCAAGTTCAAGCCGTTCTAGCTGTTAGTTCAGAGAAACTAAACAAGTTAGCGGAAATGGCGGACAAAATTATTGAATTTTCACAGGGCAGTATAAACTCCGTTTCTGATGGTAATTCGAGTACTGATTACGTTAGTCGTCGGGATGAGCAATTGTTTAAGATGCAACAACAGTTAGATGAACTCTCGAGATTGGTTAGGTCGGGTTCAAGACATGCATCCCCAAAACCACCACGTAGACGAAGTACTTCAGTATCTAGAGCTAGTGCTAAGAAACGGGAGGGTTGGCTGTGCTGGTACCATTTTAAATATCGGGAAAGGGCAAAACGTTGCATACCTTCATGTGCATTTAAAAAGAAACTCGAATCTCTCACAGGAGTAGCGACGTCTTCTGTTTTAAGAGGTGAAAGTCGCAGGCTTTTTGTTAATGATGTAAACAATCGTACCGGTTTTCTTGTTGATACTGGTAGTGATGTTTCCTGTTATCCTAAAGCGTATGTAACTAAAAGTAATGGGAAAACTGATTTCTTTTTATACGCAGCTAATGGATCTAAAATCAAAACTTTTGGTTCTAAGTTACTAACACTTGATTTAGGTTTAAGACGTAATTTTCAATGGCCTTTCATTGTCGCTGAGGTTACCAAGCCTATTATCGGTGCGGACTTTTTGGAGCATTTTGGTTTGCTGGTTGATTTAAAAAAACGCTGTTTGGTTGATCCTTTAACTGATTTAAAAGCTAGAGGCAAAACTACTTTAAGTAATGTCCCAGTGGTAAAAACCATTGTCGGGAATTCCGAATACTTGGATCTTTTGCGTAAGTTTAAGGAGATTACTCAGTTGAACGTTTCCCCTAAGAATACAACTAAGCACGATACTGTGCATTTCATCCCTACAGTTGGACCCCCCGTTTGTGCTAAAGCTCGTCGGTTAAATCCAGCTCAATTGAAAATCGCAAAACAAGAATTTGAGTATATGATGGAGAAAGGTATTTGCAGACCATCGAAAAGTAATTGGTCTAGTCCCTTGCATATGGTTCCCAAAGGATCATCAGATTGGAGACCTACGGGAGATTACAGGGCTTTAAACCGTATCACAATACCCGATAAATACCCTATTCCTCACATTCAAGATTGCATGTATATGTTAAAAGGAAAGAAGGTATTTTCAAAAATAGATTTGGTACGTGCTTATCACCAAATACCAGTGCACCCTCCAGATATACCCAAAACTGCCATTATTACCCCTTTCGGACTTTTCGAATTTCCATTTTTAAACTTTGGTCTTTGTTCTGCCGCGCAAACTTTCCAAAGGTTCATTAATGAAGTTTTGAGAGGACTAGATTATTGTTTCCCTTACTTGGATGACATCCTAATTGCCAGTGAAAATCATATCGAGCACAAAATACATTTGGAAGAAGTTTTCACACGATTTAAAAATTATGGTATCGTGTTGAACGAGTCCAAATGCGACTTTGGGAAAGACACAATAGATTTTCTTGGGCATACAATTAATGATAAAGGATGTACCCCTCATAGTGAAAAGGTTCAAGCAATAGTAAAATTCTCAAAACCCGTTACTTTTTCTGACTTGCGTCGGTTTTTAGGCATGGTAAACTATTATCATAGGTTTATCCCAAATATTTCATCTATTTTGTCACCGTTGAATCAACTGTTTATCGGTGCAAAAAAACGTGACAAAAGGGAAGTTCAGTGGAATCCGGAAAGGGAGAAAAGCTTTGAAGAGATTAAAACTGCTATGGCGAATGCAACGCTTTTATACCATCCTTCAGTAGATGCAAAATTAGCGTTAGTTACAGATTGCAGTGATTTTGCTATGGGAGGAGTCCTGCAAGAAATTTCTTCTGATGGTCCTAGACCTCTTGGATTCTTTTCAAAGAAGTTATCATCTGCTCAATGCAAATATTCTACTTACGACAGAGAATTATTGGCAGCTTATAGTGCAATACAACACTTTCGACATTTGTTAGAAGCTCGTATTTTTACTTTATACGTAGATCATAAACCTCTTATCTTCGCGTTTTCACAGAAACATGAAAAGGCCCCTCCCAGACGATTGAGACATCTAGATTTCATTTCACAATTCACTACAGACATTAGGTACTTACCAGGTAAGGGTAATGTTGTAGCTGACACTTTATCGAGAATTAATGAAATACAATTTTCCTCGCTGTCTGATTTGGAGTCATGGTCAAAGTTTCAGGAAAAAGATGAGGAATTGAAATCAATTTTAGAAGGTAGAATGGAATTCAGTGGTAAGCTGATAAAAATTCAAATGCCTGATGGCGCTAAATCGTTATATGCGGATACCTCTACAGGCGTTAACAGATTCTATGTTCCTCATCAGTTAAGACGCAAAGTTTTTAATGAGTTACATAGTTTGTCGCACCCAGGGATGCGCGCTACTAAACACCTCTTAACATCTAAATATGTTTGGCCAGGTATGAATAGGGATATAGGCATGTGGTGCAAAACTTGCATCGATTGTCAGCAGTCTAAGGTACACTTAAACACTTGGGTTTCTCGATTCGGCACGCCTCAGAGGTTCACTTGTGATAGGTGCATAGGAACATCTGATGAGCCAGTGGAGCAGGAATCCAAAATCCAACCAGATCCGGCAGCATATCCAACAAGATCTGGCAGGAGAGTGAGGTTTCGTCTCCCTTCGTGAGACTGGAGGGGGAGTCATGTGGCGGTTGCCTACGTCATCTTGGGACGTCATTTTTGTCTGCGGAACTGCAAGCCGTTTTAAAGAAAAGGAGGAAGCGATCTTTTGTAGACACACTTGCTTCGCAGATTGCAGACCTGTGAAGGTCGAGTTTCATGGTTGAAATGTTAAAAGTTGTTCTCGTTAAGTTTTAAATAAATTGTTAGTTCATCTTGTTTTTAGTCTTTCGTAGTTGTTTATTTATTTGTATAGCCTACACCTTCTGATTGGATGTTATGGGGAAGGAAGGTTTCAGCAACGCCTCGTCCCCATATGTTGTTGAGAGGATTCCTCCTAGCGGGACTCCGGCTTCTATGGATCTTAATCTTGAGAGGTTCTCGTTAACAGTCACTTGAAATTTTCTTTTTTGAAGATATGAATGGATAATTTTGATTAGGTATGGAGGGGTGTTGTAAAGTATCATTTTATATATTAATCCTATATGCCAGACTCGGTCGAAGGCTTTCTGGATATCCAGGAAAAACGCGCATGTATTTTGGCCTCTGTAGAATCCTGTTTTTACATATTCTATTACTCTGAATAGTTGATGGGTGGTTGACAATTTTGGGACGAATCCATGTTGCTGATGAATAATAATATCTTTATCTTGGAGGAAGTTGGATAGTCTATTATATATTATTTTTTCGGCTAGTTTGCTCAGTATTGGTAGAAGTGATATGGGTCTGTAGTTGCCTGGTAGGGTGGTATCTTTTCCCGGTTTCAGGATCGGTATGACAACGGCGGCTTTCCAGGAATCTGGGAAGTAACCGAGATCTAGCATATTATTTATGATATTACGTAGTTGGAAGATACATAGGTGAGGCAGGTTCTTGATCATTTTGTTAGTTATTCCTTCTTTTCCGGGAGCTTTGTTTATCTTTATTTTCTTTATATATTCTGCTATTTCTGATGCTAGAGGTGGTGAGAAGTCTGGACTATTGAAATTTTCTTCATTGAGTAGATAGTTTCAAACGACATCATTTACATTATCATCATAAATAGGTGTGTTTATGTCATTTAATTTAAATTGTTGTTGGAGTGAGTCAGCCAAAATTTCTGATTTTTCATCGTTACTAAGTGTGATATTAGCTGGACCTTTAAGGGCAGAGATGGGAACTCGCTTTTTCCTGAATATTTTTGCCATACCCCATAGGGTACCGGTTTCCGCACTCAGATTTTCTAGCGTTTCTTCCCATTCTTTGTTTTTGTGTAAGTGCACTTTTCGCCTAATTTCGTTTTGAATTCTGTTTAAAATTTCTTTATCAGCAGGAAAACGGGTGAATTGCCAGGTTTTTCTGGCTTTATTTCTCTTTCTGAATAAGTCCCGCATTTCCTTTCCGATAAAAGTTTGTCTGTTGTGTTTTATGGGTTTTGAGGCGATTTTATGTGCACTTAAAATGTTTTGTGTTAATTCGGTGACTTGATTTTCTATATCCTCACCGCTGTGTGCTTTGGGTAGTGTAAATGTTTGTATCGTGTTTGTAAGTAGAGTGCTTTTAAATAAAGCCCAGTTCGTACGAACTTTAGGTTCCGGTAGTTCGTACTTGTTCTGAGTATCAAAGTGGATAAGAACTGGATTGTGGTCGCTACTTAACTCCGGTAGCGAGTGGATTTGAGCGGGCCAATCAAAGCTCTTCATAATCGCTATGTCTATGATGGAGGCGGAGTTATAGCCGAAGCGTGTTGGTGTGAGCGGGGCTAAGATTTCTAAGCCGTTTTGATCGGCAAAGTTTCTTAAAGCGTTGGATGACCTCTGGATGAATTATATGTGCAGCCCCAGCTGGTGTGCTTAGCATTTAGGTCTCCTCAAATTATTGAGGTTGACCCTAAGTTTTTGATAGTTTGAATGTATTGTGGTACTAGTGAAGTTTTAACAAATGGTGGAATGTACATTGAGGTAACAAGTATGGGATTTCCATCTGATGGGGTGAGTGCAACGATTGTTGCTTCTACACCTCCAAGTGTGGGTGTTAGGATTAGATAGTGTGGGAGAGGTTTTTTAATTAATATGGCAGTGCCACCGAATAATCTGTTATTTGCTGCTGTAGTGGGTCTGTCATTTCTGTGTGTGGTGTAGTTAGGCATGGAGAATTTTATACCCGGTCCTAGATATGTTTCCTGTAATAAAATTAAGTATGGGGAATGCTTATCAATAAAATGTCGTAATTCAATTTCACGACACTTTACCCCTAGGGCGTTCCAGGTAACCAGTTTGAGGCCGAGGAGATTGAATTTTAATTATGAGTTGTGGGTGGTGAAGCTACTACACCCGCTATGAATATATTTAGCTTGTCTAGGTCGTTGTTTACTTTTGACATAGTGTTTAATGCTTCGAATAATTTAGAGAATTTGTTGAATAGATTTTGCAGTTCGCTTATAGCGGTTATAAAATTAAAATTACCTGGGCTATTGTTAGTTGAATTATTATGTGTAATATTGGGAGGATTAATCGGCTCAAATTGGTTCGAAGATTCGACCATATTTGGTAGTACTGGTGGCTCCATCTGTTGGTTTGTATTTGAACTACATGTTCGCAAAAATGAAATCTGCAGTTACTGGTCTGGTGGCTGGTATAGAGTTTCTTTCATTGGTTTTCTTCGTGACGTCGCCCTTTTTTGGTTTCCTTTTGGGAAAAAATGGGCAGCCTTGCCATGTGTTCTTGATTGCAGTTGATGCAAACTGGTTTTTCTATACGCTCTTTGATTTGGCATTCCCCGGTTCGATGGTAGGCTCCGCACTTCAGGCACCTAGTGTTCATCCGGCAGTTCATGGATGAGTGGTGAAAATAGTTGCAGTTATAACACTGCGTGGTGGTGTTCTTCTTGAAAGGGACTATTTTTACCAGCATATGCATGACTGCTTGGATTTTGTAGATATCTAGGGCATCTTCAGTGCGTCTCACCTCGATCATGAAAATGGGGAGTGGGAGCTTGGTTTTGAGTTGCTTTAATTGGGCAACTTTTTGGACCTTTATTCCTTGGGCTTCGATGTCCTCTTTTACGTCTTCTGGGTCGGCATGCGATGGTAAGCCTTTTATGCATACCTTCAAAGGCCTTTCAGAAAGAGGTTGGATTACATAATACTCCGACTTCATATTAGTCAATTGAGTAGTTATGCCTCTGTGCTCGTCTTCCGTTTCTGGATTTATTTTAATGTATTGACCCGAAAGTTTGCAGGTGGCCTTTGGAAAGTTTCTATTTATTGCTTGTATGATGAGGTTGTAATTTTGTGTAAGCTTCAGCATGATTGGCTGGATTTTTGGAGGGGGTGGGGAGGTCGGTGTCGGCTTCGTCTGGATCCGAGAGCGCGTCAAAGCTATTGCTAGTGTTTAAGTTATTAGTCTGAGAAATTAACTGTTTATTAATTTTGGTTGTTTTAGTGGGTTTTAGGAATCCTTGGTCTATTGTTCGCTGAGCTTTAGGAAGCTCTGCTGGTGCTGGGTATTGGCTCGTTAGGCTTAGTTGCCTGGCTGATGTTACATGATTCAGCCATGCGTTTTCTTAAATTTTTTAAACTATTAGTATTTAAATTTAAATCCTTGTGAAGTTTACAATTGCTTATTGGGCAGTGTGAGAAAGAATTCAGCTCACCTGTAAGCTTTTCTAAATCCTTGTCGGTGGTTCCTTTTTCAGTTTGTAGATCTATGGCTGCTCGAGGGTCCTTTTTCATCGGATTCTTCCTCTCGACGTCTATGAGCTCATTTATGTACTTCAATCGTGGTTTAAGCACGTTGATTTGATGAATCAGATGTTGGATTGTCTCGCAGACTTGGTTTTCTCAGGGTATTGCTCTCAGGAGGTGCTATCTCCATCAGGTTTACAGCCGTGTCATCGGCCATGTTGGGCTTAATTCGCTCCATGAAGTTCAGGCGTGCTCGCTCCTCGAAGTCCACACATAGAATGTTGAGAAATCGTATGACTCAATAACGTTTGAATAATTTAAGCTTGATGAGTATTGAGAATGAAATATTATTAACAATTGATTTTGAAGACCTAATTAATGATTAAAGACCAAATTAGATTAAAGGGTCACAGGACCAAATTAGATCAATTAGGTCAATTTTGAAGACCAAATTAGATTAAAGGGTCACAGGTGGACCCTATTTTTTCACAAATGCCCAGGGCTTCAAGAAGTCCTGGGACGTCCTGCAGCCAACCAGACCGTTTGCAGCCAGCTCATTCGTTTACAGACGCTGTCAACGTGGATACCCCCTTCTGACATCGTCACTTGATTCGGTAGACGTTCTCGTCCTGTAGTCCGGTTCCAGTGTTCACTGTCTTCGAGACGGCAGGGAAGGGGCGAGTACTGTAGCAACTTGTGATCACCCAGGGTTCCAGCTAACTGCTATTTTACCACTATGAGGATGAGCCGGCTATTCTGACTAGGCAAGCCAGCTAAAGTGAACTAAATTCCTTCATCTACCTAATATATAAGGTGGCATAGAAAAGCAATCGAGAGAGGAACCACATTGGGGTTTTACGGTTCTGTTTTCCATTTTGTTGTTTCTGTTGTTTGTCGGGTCATCTGCATATGTTTGTCTTAAATTTAAATTCTTTTAAAATGTTTTTAATAAATCATTACTGTTGGCATGTGTGGTGTCCAATATTCTTGGGTGATATTAATTACGTTCTGATCGGGAGTCCGTTGCGTTCATCCTCTCAAATGGTGACCTATTTTCATAGCAGGGCTTCTCTTATCTACTTCTCTGTCTTGTTGACATCCAAAAATAAAACTGTATTCTAGAGGCGCAGTAACTTATGGGGATGAATGGTGAATGAACTTGCATCATTTCACATGACCCGAGTTGTTAAATGAAGTCACTCCCAAACACTGGTGTAGGGAACGTGGGAGTGGGGTGATCTTGTTAATTAGGTATGTTAATTGATGTATGTAACAGAATATTTGACTGTAGGTTATTCATTTTATTTTTAAAAGTAAACACGGGTGACGCACTCCCGGGATACCCTAGCGATCCTTTTCTATTTTCGACCCTCCTTCTTGTCAACCAATTTTTCTTTCAATTTCTTCTCGTCTAGACCACAGTTCAATCTTGTTTGGCGCAGCATAGCCATATCTGGCTCTTGCGCCAATAAACTTTACATTCACTCACTTTATTTTTAAAATCAAGATTTTTTTTTTTTTTTATTTCTCTGCAGGTTATTTTTATTAATATCTTATGTTGCATGACTGAAAATTTTTTAAAAAAATAATTTCCAAGTTTAGAAAAAGAAGCAGATGAATAATAAAGTTTTTTTTTTTTTTTTTTTTTTTTGAGAATTAAGAAATTTAAATCGGTATTTTATGGATGAGTATTTTAAAACATTAAGTTAAAAAACAAAATATTAATCAGGTCGTTTTAAAATGATGAGATGTTTGCCATGTCAAAATATCTAATATTTGTTCAGAACATATCATTATTTTCCAACTTTTACAAGCTGCTTCGGTGAACGAGTCATGAACTCATGGCCGGCGATATTTCCGTCGAAATGTTGGTTCGAGTTCTGAAGCCATTTCAAACCCGTCGTGTAACGGGATTGGGGCACGTCAAATCTATCACGGCTGCAAGTCTTCACATGGTGTGGTGTGGAATTAAGGAGAGTTGGATGCCAGCTTAGGTGTCGTCCGCATCACTTGATCGAGATACAAAGATGCTCTGATCATCATATTTTAATTGGCTGTTCGTTTTTTCATTATCATCGCGCATTTTTTTTCCATTCATCTGTTTTAAACTTTTCTGACTTAATGAGGGAAACCCCACACTGTAAATTGTTTGCTTTTTTAAAAACATGAGGCTTTTTACACATTATTTGAGATTTTAACACTGTCATTTTAGATTTATTTTTGATCTTATTTATATATTTTATAAATTGTTTTTAATGGTATTTTAGTAATAAAACTTTTGACAAAAAATGTTTGGCACAGCGTAGCCTCTGATTTCTCTTTTGCACTATAAACTCATGTTCATTCGTTCACAACGAGAATCAAAATAGTGAGGACCATCGTCAAAATAGCGAGGACATCTAGTGTTGCTTCGAAGTGCGACATTAATACGAAATCAGGAATTCTACTTTTACATTATAATTGAAAATATGTGCTTTTATTGTAGGTCTTCTTGGATGTCAGACCCTTTATCGTGTGGATCATACTCATATTTATCTGTGGACTGCGAGAAAGAAAATGTGACTCATCTTGATTTAGCTGAGCCTGAATATGCTGATTCACCCTGTTCTAAGGTTTGAAGCAATATATACATATTCATGAATTTTTTTTTTTTTTTAATTAATAAATTCAGTACTTTTTTGTATGAAATTTATTCTTGTAATTTTACTTGTTTTTTTAAATTATGATTTTTAATCGAAAGTAAGACCGATTTCAACGAAATAATCTGGGGGGAAAAAAAAAAAAAAAAAAAAAAAAAATTATTTCTATTTAATGGGCATTATTAATTTTATTAAATCATATAATTATTCAAAAGAATTTCGTCGTTAACATAAATTCTCTTTCTGAATGGACCCCTAAATTCAAATTTTTATGTTGTTCAAGGAATAATAGAGGACTAACATACGATCAAAAATTGGGAACCGTTGAAAGGCCATATACTTGTTTGCAATTTTATCACTTTATCACGCTATGTTTGAAAACGGGAAATTAGAACAATCTGTTTTATTTACTATTTTGATCCATTTAATTTTATAAAGTAAAATTGTAAAAGCATGTTTTAAAATAAAAAACTAATTAAAAGAAGTTTAGATTATATCAGGGAAAAGGGGAAAATAACCCTTCTCGAATATCTCTGAAAGTAATGATCAGAATCGAATGAAATTGAGAACGAAGCTGCTTAAAAAACTCTCTACTTATAAAATGCATTCTTTAGGGGATTTTTTTTTTTTTTGGAAATTATTTTGATTAATAAAGTTAAATAATTAATCCATCGAAAGGATCTTTTTGTTCCTATGAACGGTGATATCAATTATGTTCTCTTGAGATGAAAATTGCAAAATTATTAAATGTGCCCCTTTTTTTTTTACTACTGTACTATATTGATTGCTATTAAAATACAAATACCACAGATGACGGGGAGAGTTGCTCATTTTTATATTTAATTTAACTAATTGTAGAACTATTAAAAAACGTATTGGAAATTGTTTTAAATTTGTTTCTTTTTCTTCTTTTTTATTACGTTATTTTTGTTTACCGTACCAGTTTTTATCTTTAAAATAGTCTGGAAAAATCCACGCAAAAAAAACCCAGATTTAATCATTTTATGTTGGGGGGAAAAGCTTATAAATTGACTATAATATGACTTTTTATGTTTTGAGCCTCTTAAAAAAGGAGCACATTTATACATTTATATATAGCTTTGAAGAAATTTTTCAGTATATGTTTTCATAGTATATATATATTGTAATGCGTGTTTTTTTTTTTTTTTTTTTTTTTTTTTTTAATTATTCCAGCTAATAAATTTTATTTAAAGAGTTTGAATATATATTAGTCTTCAAAAAATTATTAGAAAACTTCTTAACATGGAAATTTTGTTTCAGAATGTTTGAAGAGTACTTCATTTAATATCAATCTTCCATATTTAGAGGGAAAATCCTTTTAAATTTTGTTGTATGTTTAATAACAAGATTTTTAATTCGTGTAGATTAAAATGCGTATATTTTTTTATACTCTATTCTTGTACCTCTATTTTTCTTATGTACAAGTTTTTTTCTTTTCTTTTTAAATTTTTATAAAGGGGATTTGCAAATAAAAATATATCATAAATTTGGACTAAATTGTACTCTATACGAGTCAGATTGTCTTTTAAAAAAAATTATTTGTATGGATATATTGAATTCATACAAATAATGGCATTACTTGCTTATTTGTGTGTTTATTATTTTATTCGTTGGATATGAGGGAAGTTATTTTTTTCTATGATTTCAAGTTATTTTTTGATTTTCACTGAATTAGTTAATTCCTATTTTATAAAATTCGCTTTAATTTTTATACGAAAAAGGATTTCTTTTGTCAGTTTTTTTTTTTTTTTTTTTACTTATATTCACCCCTATTGTTTTAGAACTCTTGTTTTGATTCTGTGGTGTCTAGCTTCTTTTGGCGATGAGTTACTGTAATTGGCACAATTCTTTTGCACAAAACGAGTGTTACTGTCTAGAGGCAGGTGGGTGTTGGCCTTCGAGGAAGAAGGGGGTCTGAGAATGTCTGATTTTGATTGCAACGTACGGCGCATATTGACGCATATCTTAAATATATGTGTATACAAAAAAAATTACTGGTCTATTGAAAAGAAAGGGAAATTATTACAACCGACCACATTAACGGATCAGAAAAAGACGCTGGAAAAATACTCAAGAACATGAAAAATAATGGTTTATCATACATTTTGAGCGAGATCGGTGAAATGATTGACGTTAGCTTAAAGATGGCGGAAAAAAACTGTTGACGCAGAAACTATCGAGGAATCATAGAATACCTGGAAGACGAAAAATTCATCAAAGATTTTTTGGTCTCTGCTATTGAAAATCGGAATACAGGAGATTTAAGAGTCGTTTAGAACGGGAATACGAGTTAGAATTAGCGAGAATTGAAGCGGCTCGAGGACTAGACAGAAAACAAAAATCCTTTGCCTAGTGTGCACAGCAATAGCAATGGTGAAGAAACACTAGATGAACTCATCAAAGCAGTAGAAGCTTTGACTATTCCAGTACCAAGGAAAACAGAATCGTGGAATATATTTTTTGACTCTCTTGAAGAAGCATTCAAGCACAAAAAAGTTCCCGAATAATACCAGGCGGATATATTACTGAAAATACTGGGAGAGAAAGCTTCGAACGTGCTAGTTTGCATTGAAGAAGATAAATATTTATATTGATTCAAAGGAATTAGCAATTATTGATTCTGGAATACAAATTGAAATAGTTCATTTGTCGTTGGAGTCCAGCTTAATGGACAAAGAATGAAGTAAAAAATTTTACTCCTGCTTTTGGAAAACAGATCCTAGCAAAAGTTTGTCGGGTGGACATATATTGCTAGGACTTGGATAACAATCTTTGCAACAGTGTAGATTTATCTTGAAATTTTAAATATTATTATGTTTAAATCTTTACCTTGAATTTGGCACAATATGTACCATGAGGATTCAGTGCCAAAAATTACATACAGCCAACCTACAACTGTGTAGATACGCTCATAGCAGTCACGAACCAACTGAATGTTCCTTGCTTAATAATGCTGGAGATCCGTGAATTACTGACTAATTCGGTGGATGGAAAGATTTCCTACCCTCATAGAACTTAAGAAGGAAAAGTGCTGACTTTGCATGCTGAAACAAAGAAAGCATGGTGAGAAACCAACAGAGTTAAAAGACGGAGCAGGAAGAAAGAAAGAAGGGCAGAAGAGTGGCTCTTCTTTCCGACAGCCGTCAGACATTTAGAGGTGAAATCTGATGATTCAGCAAGAAAAAGGGAGTAAAAAAAAGGGAGAGTGCCGATAGCGACCTTGAATTAACAACGCTTTCTGAAGATCCCATAAGAGAAAGCAGGGAATAATGCACTTGATGTCATCATAAAAGTCGCGAGAGGAGAAAAAAAACTTGCCCATCATTGGGAGAAGTTTTGGTGCAATGCAATACCAAAAAAAAAAAAAAAATTACTTATTTGCCGATGAACCATATCTTTACCATATGGACAAAATATTGGGACAGCTTGTGACTCAACTCGTATTTCCAAACAATAAGTGGCAACAAGTGAAAAAATTTGCTCATGAATCAGTAATCGGAGCACTCATGGGATTGCGAAAAACCAAAGACAGAATTCGTTATTCTTTCAACTGGCATGGACTTTCCCCAGATGTTTAGACATTTTGCAAAACATGCAGAAACTGACAATTGAGATGTCTGGAAAAGCATAATGATATAATACTTTCTGGTGTTCAAGATTAAGAGAATTTTCCGATTTGGTCGATTATCTCTAGAACTACTGGACTGACTTCAATGAAATTTGGTGTGTATATAGGGTTGATATAATAATAAAAATAATAATAATAAAAAAAAACCGTTCAACAGTTATAATAAATCCGCATCGTGCGTAACACTCATCGGAGTCGCAAGATATGAAACAGCAGTTGCAGAATAGAACCAAAGAAGGGTTAATAGAGGATATGGTCCCCTCTTATAGATATATACACCTCGCAACATGATTTTATGCTGAAAATAAGGGAGTTTGTGAGTTCTTGTGGCAATTGGTCCCACTCGTTCAGCAACGCTGTTTTCAGGTCTATGATAGTTCTCGGAATAATTAACTCGGAAGTGGCTAGCGAATTGCAATTTCCCCTCTCCATAGCGTTTCAGGCATGCTCTACAGGATTGTAGTCTGGAGATCTGGCTGGCAATACATCCGACGAATATCCTCAATTTTCCAGAAATTTCGTCGACCAGCAGAGCTCTATGTGATCTAGCGTTGTCTTCCATTAAAAGGAAATCAGGACCAATTGGACCTCTGAAAAGGCGGATATATGGCTCCAAGATCTCTTCCATATACCTCTCAAGAGTCGCAGTGCATATTTCAAAGACATAGAGTTGTGTGCGGCCATCCAAAATGATGCCTACCCAGACCATCAAGCCTCTGCTGCCTTAATGGTCAATTTCTTGGACATTGGAGGGCAGACAGTGGGTCTCTGGTTCTCTCCATATGAAAGTATGGTGAAAACCACTGGTTAGACTGAACCGGGACTCATCAGTGGAGAGAACGGTCATACAATGATTCATGTTCTAATCTTTATCATTTCTGCATCATTTTAAGTGGACTCTCCTGTTCGCAGAACTAAGCGGGATGCAAACAACAGGTCTGCTTGCAAACAGCCCTCTCTCATAAAGTCTTCTGGAAACAGTCACCCTTGAAACTCGGGTTATTGTGGCTGCATACAACTCATGAAAGACCTTAGAAGCTGTAGCATCCCTGTTACGTCTCCCTGTAATGGATAAATGGTGATCTTCTCTGGCCGTCGTGGCCCTTAGAAGATCTTGCTCATGCTTTCTCTCGACGGATCCGGTATCCTTTAACTGTTTCTATAAGTTGGACACAGCACTGGGCGTTAAATGAAATTCTCTGCAAATCTGAATTCGAAATTGGTCTGCTTCTAGCCTACCCACAATTCGCCACCTTATTCCATCATCTAAACGTTGGTCGTTATTCACTTTTACTGTCTAAATTTTAATTTAAGTGATTGCTGCAAAAAAAAAAGCACCAAGAAATTCGGCGAAATGTGCTAGCGAACGAAATGCGGATTTTGGCACGCGCGCCTATAAATCCTGTTTTTCGACTAGTTCCGGCCCCATACATGTAAACCCTTACGTATTCGACGTACAAGATTTGCATCTTTGTTTCAAAACAGTATTTTTACATTTCGTTCAATTCTTTTTATGAAATTCTACAAAATATGCAAATTCTCTTAATTTTGAACACCAGTGTATTACACCAGTCTTCAGACCTGATTTAGTAAATGTCGATGTTATAGGATCAGTTGAGCCTCCATCTGCTAGGAAATGTAAATATATCCTGTGTCTGATTGATCAGCGTTCTCGCTGTCCAAAACGGTTCCATTGAGGAGTTTGACGGTTAAGTCTACATGTGATACTTTGCTTGAAATATTCATGAGTTCTGGTATCAACATACGTTATCGCAAGTGACCAAGGGACAAATTTCATCTCTTAAGTTTACTGAAGAATTTCTCAAGCTGTTAGGGTCTGAACCAAAATTTTCTTTCTCTGGATATCCAGTTAGTAATGGCTTAGTTGCAAGATACAACAAAGTTCTTTTACACGATCTGATCCTTCAAATTGCGACAAGCATATTCCATATCTTCTATTTGCCTATCGTGAAGTCCCTAACACAGGTATTTCACCCTTTCAGCTTATGTTTGGAAGACATTCAAGAGGTCCTTTAGCATTACTTAAGTGGTCGTGATCTGGTGAGATTCCCTTATCTACGAATGTAGGGACTATCGACAAGAGCTAACATTTTCGAATGGGTCAGGCCGCTGAGCAAGTGAAAATGTTTGCTGAAAGAAAACAACAATTTTATGTGGAATATTTTAATAGAACATCATCAAACTGTTTTGTACCTGGATATCAAGTATATTTACTTACTCTGATTCAAGCAAAGTTATATGCTCGCAGGACAGGACCTGGGGAAATTGACAAGCATTATCCACTGCACTCCTACTTAATCAAGTTACCTGATGGAAGAAAAAGACATATTCATGTGAACAAAATCTGAAAATTCCAGGCAAAAGTTAACACGGTAGGAGTTATTTTTGAAAATGAAGAAGAATTTGAAGAAGTTGTAACAGTTCCAGAAAGGGATTATTCAATACCTTTACAGAAGATGGAAATAAATATATAACGAGATGAACTTAAATCACTTAAGTGATTTTCAGAAAAGGAAATTAATTACAATTATTAGCAAGCATCAAGCATTATTTACGGCAAGCTGAAAATAGCGAAAGTCGAAGAACACAAGATTCGTTTGATACCTAATATGCAGAGAAAGAAGCCTTACAAATACAGAATTCCGGAAACTTTAAAGATAAAAGAGTGGACGAGCAATTGGAAGAGTTAAATGCTGGATTAATAGAAGAAAGTAATACAGACACCGCACATCCTATAATTTGTGATTGTAAGAAGAAGGGAGTGTACGGCTATGCGTAGATTATAGAACTACGCATTACATTTAAATCTTAGATTGTATAAGAGTAGCGACAACTATTATTTCGGGGAACTTAACCCTCTCGGGCTTCTATCCCCTGTGAAATGACTTAAAATGAATGGTGAACTGAACCTTGGTTTTTCACTTGCCCAGAAGTTAATGAGTTATCATTGATAATATTATATAAATTGCAATAGCTTTGAAGTTAAAGTTTTTAATGTAGAGTTTTTAAATTTAATAGTTGTTGTAGATAAAATAATACGGTTTCACTAGATAATAATATGAATGAATAATCAAATTTAGTTGTAGTGCAAAGAGTTGTTTAGAATATTACTGCAGAAGTCTATTGAGTTCCTGCTTGCTTGCTCGGTCTGGTCTTAGTAAGAGCGCGGTCTGTGATTGGTCGATGGTGAGGTGAGCTGTTTGAGTATATAGGTGTGTGTGGGTAGGGGTGAATGCAGTGTGCTAGTGATGGTGTTTAAGCAGTGGATTGGGATGGATTGATATTAGTTTTTTAATAATTTATAAGATTATAAAATTAGAATTTTTCTGGGTCTGTGTAGTTGAGGGTTATTTCTTAGTGGGGTGTATCTTTCTATTTCTTGTATGGTTTTATTATTTGAAGTATCAATTTTTTGGAAGAAGTTTTCAGATAGTTTTTTGATAAAAATTTTTAGTGTGGGGAGTTTAAGTGAAAATCTGATATCTGTGTTTCTCATGTACCATTGGGCTTTAACAATCGTTCTGATGGTGGAGTTTTGTGATTTTTCTAATATGTCAAAAGTAGTGTTAGCACAGTGTGACCAGACCGGACTAGCATAGGTCAGGATGGGTCTTAAAATCAGGGTGTAGATAAGCATTTTGTTACGTCTGCTTAAAGCAGATTTACGCGAGATAAGGGGAAATATTTTATTAACTGCAGTTCTATACTGCTTTTTAATTCGTAATCCATGTTGTTTGAAAGTGAGTTTTTTATCCAAAGTTACACCAAGATATTTGGTGTCTAGAGACCAGGGTATATTTTTGTTTTCCAGATAGATGTCTGGTTCATTTTTTCTGTATCCTCGTGAGAAGAAGACGGCCTCTGTTTTGGAAACATTCAGGGCAATTTTCCAAGTAGAGTACCATGTTTCTAGTTTCTGTAAGTGTTCGTTTAGTGCTTGACCTATGTTAGGTGAATATTTGTGTTGTGCTAATATCGCAGTGTCATCTGCATACATGCATAATTTTGTTCCTGGGTGTGTAGGGATGTCGTTCACGTAGTAATTGAACACAGTTGTTGAGAGGATTCCTCCTTGCGGGACTCCGGCTTCTATTGTTCTTGGATTTGATAGATTTTCATTTATTGTGACTTGGAATTTTCTATTTTGCAGATAGGGAGTTGGTTATTTTCACAAGGTATGGAGGGGTGTTGTAATGAATCATTTTGAAGATTAATCCGGTATGCCAGACTCGGTCAAAAGCTTTCTGGATATCCAGGAAAACCGCTCCTGTGTTTTTTCTTTTGTAGAATCCAGTTTTTATAAATTCGATGACTCTGAGTAGTTGATGGCTGGTGGATAATTTTGGAATAAAACCGTGTTGCTGGTGGATAATTACATCATTTTCTTGAAGAAAGTTAGAGAGTCTATTGTGTATGATTTTTTCGGCTATTTTGCTTTGTATTGGTAGTAGGGATATTGGTCTGTAGTTGCTGGGTAGGGTGGGATCTTTTCCTGGTTTCAGGATCGGGATGACTACGGCGGTTTTCCAGGTGTCTGGGAAGTAACCGAGGTCTAGCATGTTATGGATTATATTTCTAAGTTGGAAAATGCAAAGTTGAGGTAGGTTTTTGATCATCTTGTTAGTTATTCCTTCTTTTCCGGGAGCTTTGTTGATTTTAATTTTCTTTATGTATTCGGCTATTTCAGATGCTAGTGGTGGGGGAGTAGTCTTGATTACGGAAGTTTTCTTCATTTTGTAGATAGTTGGGAACGACATCCTTTACATTTTCATCGTGATTGGGTGTATTTATGTCATTTAGTTTAAATTGGTTTTGGAGTGAGTCTGCCAAAATTTCTGATTTTTCAGTGTTACTAAGTGCGATATTAGCTGGGCCTTTAAGGGCGGAGATGGGAGTTCGTTTTCTCCTGAATACTTTCGCCATACCCCAAAGGGTACCGCATTCAGGTTTTCAAGTGTTTCCTCCCAATCTTTGTTTTTATGTAAGTGCACTTTTCGCCTTATTTCGTTTTGGAGTCTGTTTAGAATTTGTTTATCGGCAGGGTAAGGGTAAATTGCCAGATTTTTCTAGCTTTGTTTCTTTTTCTGAATAATTCCCGTAATTCCTGTCCGATAAAAGTTTGTCTGTTGTGTTTTATGGGTTTTGAGGCGAATTTATGTGCACTTAAAATGTTTTGTGTTAATTCGGCGACTTGGTTTTCTATATCCTCTCCGCTGTGAGCTTTGGGTAGTGTGAATGTTTGTATCGTGTTTGTAAGTAAAGTGCTTTTAAATAAGTCCCAGTTAGTACGAACTTTAGGTTCCGGCAGTTCGTACTTGTTCTGAGTATCAAAGTGGATAAGAACTGGGTTGTGGTAGCTACTTGACTCCGGTAGCGAGTGGATTTGAGCGGGCCAATCAAAGTTCTTCGTTATTGGATTGTATAAGACTGACCATGCCATGCCCATTTGATTTACTTGTGTGGGCCTTAGTTTGCCGACCTCTGCTTTATGATAAAAATGGTAATAGCAATTAATATGTAAATCGAAATATTAATCAAGAGTTTTTGATAAGGAGAATATGAGCGTATATGGAATGATTAGTGGTATGTCCCATTGTATACGGGGTTGAAGTCATGTCGTATCTCATCCCCTCTACTAAGCTATCCTCCTTGTCCTATCTTAGCATGTTAAGTTATTTATTTCCAACTGGATTGTTATCTGCTTATAGATGAGGTATTGCCTATAGCTATCCTGCTTGTCTTTGGTTTTTGATTTCATACTGGAACGTTATCTACGTATTAATAAGGTAGTTATGTTTAAGCACACACCTAAATTAGATGGAAATAATTAATTTGAAGTAATTTAAATTCTTATTCTTTTACGCAAAGTTTCTGATTTGGATATTACTTTGTTTGAATAGTGTTAAATTTCTACAGCATTAATATATTAAATGAGATATCTGGTATACTGATTTAAACTTTATTTCGCTGAAATTAATTGAACAGTTTTAATCTAAATAAATTCGAAGAATTCTCTTATTATTTTTCTGTGCAAGGCTACCGCATTAAGTATTATTTAATAACACTTTTTTTGTTTTAATTAATAAAACTCTTAATAAATTACCGGCATTTTTTATTTATGTTTTTAAACTCGTAAGGCTGTTGGATTGGATAGTATTATTCAATACACTTTTTTTTTTGTTTTAATTAACTGAATTAATATATTTTGGATTAATTAATTGGAAGCAAATTTTAATCGTAAATTCTTATTTTGTTTCACGCAAAGTTACCTATACTTGATTTTTAATCAGTTAAAGTTTAAAAATTTAGATTTTGAACAATGTTCCTATTTTCTCAAAACTTTCATACGTATAAATTGTACAGTAACCAAATAATAATTATTTTTACAATGGAAAAGAAACTCTTTTTAAAACAAGTTTTTAAATGCATTTTAAATATGTTGAAATTTGAACTTTGTTCTTATTTCAACATATTTTTAAAAGAACTCTAATGAATGTTCTATAAGAAACAATTTATATATATATATATTATGTGAATAGGATTTGAATTTAGAGAAGCCTTTTTCTTTTCTTTTCTTTTTTTTTTAACCCAATGAAACTAATAATCTTGTACTAAATTTATATGATGCTTTGCTTATAAATTTTTTGATGTAGAGAAAAACTGATTTAAATTTTGAACAATAATGATAAATATCAGCTATTTTTTCAAAACTTTCATGTGCGAACAATGTAATGTAATGAAATTATTAACATTTTTACCACTGAAAAGAATCTGCTTTTACCACAATTTTTTTTTTATTTCATAGGGAAGGTTAGTTATTTCATGGGTCCAAAATAAACATTCATGACAGAGTTGATTTGTATAGTTATGGAAATAATCATTGCATTCAAGCACATTATTTTGTTACATTTTTAAGCGGTCACACTAGAAATTCAGTCGCAAAAGTGTTTAAACTGTTGAAGTTGTTAACACTGACTCTGCATTGATAGGATCTATGAAGCCTTGGATTTCATATTTTAGAGCACCTTTCTCTAACAAATCAAAAATATATTTGAAGAGAAGAGACATTGCACTTTCTGAAACTTTTTTTTTCTTTTCGAAATTCGTAAAAGTTCAGTCCTCTCAGACTCATTTTAAACACATACAAACAAGATGAATTGACAAGAAAAGTCATTTTTCACAAAATATCTCTGTAGATTTATGTAAATCATATCAGCTATTAACATGGTAGAAAACACTAGAGTCCAGTGTATTGAAAGGTTTTCAAATTAATGATATGTCCAAATATTTTGTTTCATTTACAAGGTGTTGTCAAAGAAGAGGTGTGAAAGTAACATATTTTTTGTCAGAAATAGATGCCTATGAGAGTATTTTATATCAACAATGAATCTTCACAGTGTTGAAGATATATGACACTGCTGCATAGTTTTCACAACCTAATCGGAAAGATGTTCAGGAATATCATCAGAATCAAATTTAGGATTCTACTCTGTATTCATATATATTGCACTGAACTGGCTTTGGTGAGGAACTTTTAGGAATCGAGTTCGTTTTTTTTTTTTAATCATAGATCATGCAGAAGAGTATGAAACCTGAAGAAATTTGAGAAGAAAATGTGAAAGGAAATTTGCAATAAGTAGACAATGATTATAATTAGAACTTTTCACCCATACTGAGTTGTGATTTGTTCATTAATTAAGAAAGTTGTTTGGGGTACAGAATAATGCCCTCCTACAGCGGCAGAGTGTTAAAACAGATGTAATATGATTCTGATATGAACATTGTTTTAATAACAGGTCAGTAGGATATTTACACATTCCATTTCATGCTACTTAGTAATGCTTTTTTGAATCATATGGCATATTATAAAATTAAAATATATAGTATAAAATTCATATTACTAAATATCTATGGCATATACCCATATATATTTTATTGCTGTTAAATTATTCTATTGCTATATAAAATTAAATTTTAAATTTGAATAGTACATCAGCGTATTTTATAATCAGAGACAGATATCAACTTTTCAGTATCAAGAGTTCTTAGAAATGATCTTTATTCTAATTATTTCTATATGGTCATTAGGTCTTTGTTTAAATGTTAAAGCACAAAGGTAAAATAATTGTTACAAAAATTTTTTATAATTTGAAAAATAAATTTTTAAGTTTTTTTAATTATTATTGTGAACAAATATTAAAGCTTATTTATTTTATTTACAAATATCATGTTATTGGGATTTTTTATTCTCGGACGTTAGAAACATGAACTTACTTGTAAGTCGTGTAGTCTGTGTGGATAAATGTTTCATGTTGATTATCAGACTCAAAATAAAAATGCAAATTTTATTCAGTTAAAAAAAAAAAAAAATTCTCATATATTTAATTTTAACTCTTTGTAATTGCTACAGAGTTCAGTAGAAGGTTTATGTATGCAAAATAACTACTTTTTAAATATGTATGCTCATATACACCCACTTGGAATTTGAAACTACACCATTTATCTAAACTTCTCTACTTCATTCAATTTTAATTTTAAAGTAAAAATTATTTTTTTGTGGTTACATGAGCATACATGTTTAAAACGTGATGATTCGTACAGACTTTCAATAAAACTCTGTAGCAGTTTACATATAATTGAAACTAAATTGATGAGAAGGGGAAAAAAACATTTGAGTAAAATTTTGCATTTTTATCCTGATTTTAAGAGGCCACATACCTTTTAAAAAGCCAAACATGAAGCAAAATAGTGCATTTTTAAAGTGTTTTAATGTTTTTTAGCAATGTTTCTTGGAATGTAAATTTTTGGGGAATTATCAAGTGACTCTGTATTAATTAAAACATATCTAGTAAACGATTTTGGAATTAAAGTAATTTTTATTTAGATTTATTGTAATTATGAATTGTAGGTCTCCTTTTACAAGTGATATATATTGCGTGCTGCTTTTTTTTAAAAAAATATCAATATATCATTACAATTTATCCCACCTTAGGAAAATAAGTGATCTTCAAAATCTTGAAGCATGAAACTCTGATTTGATTTTTTTTTAATAAGTATAAAAGTTTTAAATTATTTCCAAATTTTCTTTATAAAAAAATTATTATTAAATACTTGTAATTTAAAATTCCTTCATTGAAAATTCTGACTGGTTCGTTATTTTTAGTACTGACACGGTCAGAATGCTCAGATTTTTTTTTTTTCTTCCTTCAAAGTCCATTGAACGGATTTGAAACTATGCATGTAATGCTAGAAAATGACATTTTGAGAAAATTGTGTGATATGAAACATAAAACTCGCCATAGTTTTACATATTTATTACTTTGTTACTTGAAATAGTAATTACATGTGAATTAAAAATAATGTGAAGTCTTTGAAGGCAATCAATATCCATTAATTAAAACAAATTGAATTAACAAATATTATCCCATTAATTCTATAATAAAAGAAAACGCTCACAAGACTGAATTCCTTTGCTGGAACTGGAATTCGGTGTTCTTATAAAATAAAGCTAATTTCTTAAAAATGTTATTTATAAAACAATTAGTATGTTTAGTCACAATCTCATAACATAAATATTAAATTATTTTGTTTTACTTTACTGTATAAATGCACCACTTTAATTATTTAGAAAAGTTAAATTTTAAACTTCGCCACACACATATGATGTTCAGGCATTTTTTAAAATTTTTGTGATTAATCTTTAACAACATTATGTTAGCTTATCGCTCTTCTTTTATACAGAAATTAAAATGTCTTTCTGCTGTCTGAATCTTCTTTAGATCCATAGATGTCACAAAACTTTGTACACACACACCAACAGTGAAACCAAGTGATTGCATAATTTTTAGTCTTTCTTTATTTGCATCACTAAAAAGGTCAATTGCTTCATTTGTAGAAATTTCATTTATCTTTCTACCACAACTCAAAAGTTGTTGGGCATAATTTCCATATTCATGAATTTATGATTCATTCACTTAGAAGACTACTTGTGTAGAAGTTAAGTGTTACAATGTATTATAGAATATTAGTTTTATGTAATCCATTTCCACCAACGGTAGTTTCTTCTGTTTAAAACATCCTTTCAACCCTCCTAATAAATTCTTTTGATGTTTACACCAAGAATTAGGACCTCAGGGCAAAAACTATCCTATGGCTCTTTGTCACTTGAACAGAGATGAAAATACACCACCTAAACAGCTTTTCGGCATATGTGTATGGTATGCTTTACTTTGAGTGATTGCATTTCCATAATACTCAGTAATCAGGTCAATCATTTTGCCGGTCAATCTGTCCTTCCCATCAATTGATTCCTATCACTGTGTTTGGAGTTTGTATGCTTCAATTTTCACAAATGAACTCCCATTCATTTTTAGAGATAACCGTCTCATTCTAATTTTTTAAAACTTCAGTGCCTATGGTTTAGATGCAGAAATTGATTAAAAAGAATTTTTAAAAAAAGTTTTTGCGTCATCATCATCAACGTAAGTAATATATCTCATAAAACGATTAATTTTTGAACGCTAAAATATTTTAAGTATACCAACTGTTTCCATCATACCATCCGAGTCACTGTGGTTTTTTAAACACTATATTTCGTGTAGTGATTTCCACTGTTTATAAGCAGGTGTTACTTTCCAGTCGTTTCCAAGAATCATATCCCTTACAATAAGACGATAACACTTTTACATCAAACACCTTTTCAGTTCTGTATTCTATAACTGCATAAACCCCAGCATCAGAAGAATAACCATAGCTTTTCCATTGCCCATTCCCACTGATAATAATTTGTAATAAATTTGTGAATTTCACCTCTTCCAAAGCAATATTCACAGCATTATTATAAGATGTATCAGCTACTGGTGGAGAAAGGTCCATGATACTATATAAAGTTGTCATTGCGACATGACCCAGTTCTATTGCCCTTATCACATACCCAGAACATAAGTTTATTTCTGGAATGTTTTTTTCTTTCACTCAACATTTTAGAATGTTACAAGAACATAGCATACTGCAATTCTCACATTCCGTGAAATAAATACAAGATAACCTCTAATGGATTTCTCTGTTAGTGTGATATTTCTACTACTACTTTTTTTTTTTTTTTTGCAAGAAGCATAGGTGTTACTGTTTGTAAACATAACGGTTTTGTCACACACTTCATAAACATCAAAACTACTTTAATTTTCAATAAATGATGAGTCTGTGCATCTTTTTGGACGTTTTTTTTTTCTTCCAGGTTCGATATTATTCAACGATTCATTCACACTCTGTTCAGATTTAATATCAAGTTGGAAGTAAAAAACCTATATACCTATATATTTATCTATAAATAAATTTTGGTAGTGGTAATCAGCTCAATATTTCTAATAAAAAGGGATTTAAATATTCTTCCATTTTACTATTTTATTTCAGCTAGTTCATAAAATCAAACAATCTGGGAAAACTTTATCAACTCCTTGAAGCCTATCTTGTTAATTGAGTATGTGCTGAGATTAAAATCTTATATATAAAATTATGAAATGTTTTAAGTTATAATTAATCTTGTATAAAGTGTGTTTTCCCTCGTTTTGCATCGTTAGCTTTTGAAATTATGTAGGGAGCCTTCTGAAGACCTTTCTTAACATTTGAACACCAAATGATTATGTCTTAAAAAGTGTATAACAAAAGACTGTTGGATGAGACTTCGTACAGCGCCCCCCGTGGTAAAATAAGATAGTGGCTAGTTACAAATTAACGGATCGGTATTGGATTTGCACGTATCAATACCTGGCACACATATGATTAAAATATGTACGACGCTCCTTTTGCTTACGGTTTCCAACTCTGTAATGTCACGTAATAAGCCAGCCTTTCTTACGTTACATTTCTTTCCTATGTTGCTGAACATAAAGCGATTATTAAGAAATAATTTTTAAAACATGAAAAGTTGCTGTAACGAGGATTAAATGAGGAATCTTGCATAGTCTTCCAGTTTGCGATTTCTTCTTGCTCAAAAACCTGAAAAAATACGTAGTTAAATACAAAATTAGCGAAACATTTATCCTTATGAGCCTTGATATATGATGTCAAAAAGTCTTCTCAAAAATTTTTAAACAATTCTAAGTTCTGGTCAAGTCTGAAGATGTATTTAGTAATTATTCTTGGGTTATTATTATTATATATGAATTGTGAAAGATAAAACAAAAAAGTGCTATCTTCTATTTGTCCATTTTAGAATTACTAAAAATATTTATACTAATTAAAACCATATTCTACATCTACACATTTAAAAATGCCACATAATTATATAACAATATTTTTTAAAAATGAATACAGAATTATTCTCTCTCTCTCTCTCTATATATATATATATATTCTATCAACTATATCTTTCTTCGCTACACTTTCTGATTTCAGCCGTTAAAATATTTCCTGTTAAGTTACAATTATAACACGTTATATATATATATATATATTGCTTAAATCTTCTGTTTCATAGTCTTCAGGTGAATTATCATATTTTTTTTTATTTCTGAAGTATTCCCATTCTGCTTTTATTAAATCCATTCCAAATCCTATTTTATGCTTGTGAATTGCCCTAAAATGCAAACTAGCATGAAACAGTTCGCCACAATTTTTCATTATTCAAATCTTTCTTTAGATAATTTAATCTTTATATTTAAAAAAATATATTTATCAGTGTTAAAAAAAACTGTTTTTAATGTAGTTTTCTTTTTTCCACCCTGCATTTCATATAATTTTTTGATAAATGACACTAAAAGTTCGAAAGCTCTTTCTCGAATGTTCGAAGTTCGAACTCTGTTGATATATCAAATAATCATCATCCCTGCATTTTCGTTTTGAAATAAATTGTTGTTTACAGTATATTTTAAATAAAAGGCAACATTTTAAAGGATTTGTAAAGTATGCAGTTTTTGCCGATAAGGGTCGTTGCAAAATGTTAATTTGACTTTAGTGCGTCCATTTCACTCCGAGTTGCCGCAGTAGCCTAGTGGATATTTCAATAAACTGCTCCTGTATTAGTATGGATTCATCTGTATTTGGGATCTGAGTTTGTCCACGCGCAAAAGGGTTCAACACCCAGTCGGGAATATCTAAATGAAGAATGTCTTCAAATCTTTGGTTCAGGTCTGCGTGAAGAGCTGTTAGGTGTTGACAGTAAGCAAGCAAATCTTCAACTCTGTTTTGCAATTTCGAAGATAGAGACGGAGCACAGAAATGTTATTAGTCAAAGGTATAGCTTGGGGCCGCGGTAGCCTAGTGGTCAAGGTCGTGGACTGACGGCCGGCGGTTTTCGTTCAGTCGCGGGTTTTATCCTTGGCCGCCAAAGACCCGCCGTGTAGCCGGGGCTGATGCACATTAAATCTGTTCGGGGCCCAAAGTCCTCCCGTTGGTGTGGTGTGGATGTTAGGAGAGGGGGGTGCCAGCTCAGGTGTCGTCCTCGTCACTTGATCGTGTTTCAAAATTACGAGGTCCGTCTCCAATAGCCCTCGTGTTGCTTCTAGTGCGACGTTAATAAAAACTAAACTAAACAAAGGTATAGCTTTTAAATCACAAAATCTTTTTAATCCAGTAAATAACGTTTAACCTTTTGTATCGGTTTCAATAACAATTCTTTGTAAAAATTTTCTTCTTTTACAGGCCATGGTAGCCAAGTGGTTAAGGCATCAGACTCGCAGCTGGCGGTTTTCGTTCAGTTGTGGGCTCGAGTCGATGCCATGAAAGACCCACTGTGTTGCTGGTGCACGTTAAATCTGTAGAAGCCCAAAGTCCTCTCGTTGGCGTGATGTTTGAGTTAGGAGAGGAGGTGTCAGCTCAGGTGTCGTCCTTGTCACTTGACCGAGGTTCAAAATTACGAGGTCCATTGCCAATATTCCTCATGTTGCTTCTAGTGTGACGTTAATGAAACCAAAATTCTTCTTTTACAAATCTTACATAAGCTAAAAGTAAAGCTTCATTTCCTGGTAAAATTGACTCATCAAGATGTATAGAAAATTCAGACGTTTTTAAGTTCTCACATAAATAATTTTCTTCGCACTGAGCCATTTCGTCAATCCTTTTTTGTACTGTATTATTACTCAGTGGAATTCTTTTTATAATGTCGAAAGCTGGTTTGTGCAACACGGTGCGTATTACCTAATTTACAGCTGGTAAAATAAGTTCTTCACCAATAGTGTACGGCTTTCAGGACTTTGCAATCAATAAAGAAATGTTATAAGAAGCACGCAGTCTATCGTCATCTCGCTGAGATATTGTCTCTATGTGTTGTTGTATTGACGGTATTTACAAATATTTTTCTTTTACTGTTTTAAAAAAAAAGTTTAATCCTTATCTTTTTTGTCACTATTGATTTTTTTTTTAATGTTCCTTAAGCTTGGAAGGTTTTATTGAATCATTTAACATAGCTTTATTACATAGAAGACACATAGGTAAAGTACTATTTCCTGGTAGTAAAATAAAGACATACTTCAAATATTCAACACTGTATTGTCGGCACTTTTTCTTCGGGTCACTCATACTCTTATTGTTACAAAGTTATATAAGTAAATTTGTATATCAAATGTTTTATTTGCAGCAAACCACTGTTAATTATTATTAACTTTGGAATGCTGCAGTAAAGCCCTTTTGAATTAATTATTTAACGTAAGGATAAAATTTCATGTAATTTTTGAATAAAATATAATTCTCAATAATTAAGTTCTTTCAAAAAACATCTGTATTAAAAAAAAAAAATTGTGATCTCTTCCTAAGTCATTAATAATAATATAAAAAAAGTAAACACTGAACTAACGTTAAGGAATTATTATTATTATTATTTAGCTTTTTACTTTTCCAATATATATAGGGATTACTTTTTGAACAATTAAGGGATTACTATGTTAAAAAATGTAATACATAATTATTTCAAACGAGATCAACTTTATTCAAATATGTACACTTACGTAACAAAAGTACACTATCTGCGTAAAAAAAAAAAAAAAAAAAAAAAAACTGGGCCAAAACTTCCATCTAACAATACAAAACTTCTTTTTGTTTGAGACTGGGAAAATTTGCTCATACACTTCGTGTCAGTATAACATAGAACTAAATTGTTGATTAGATGTTGACTCTTTTATAGTTTATGTTAAAATTGTAGACAAATTAGTGCATGTAGCGCCATTATTGCGTTTATGTATAAATTTGTTTTTGGTCGTCTGTCTCGCACCATGCCATGGTGCGAGACAGACGACCATGTTATCAACTTAAGCAGCTGGCGCCATCTAGAACTATTACATCATAGGCGTGTACCAGTGGATTTTTTTTTATTTTCGTTTTTGAGGGATTATCTCAGTTTTTTTTAATTGTTATTTTGTTATTATATTGTTGTTAACGTGTTGATGGAAATTGAAAGCTTAAATTTATTGAATTAAATTGATCAATTACTAAGTTTTAGTAATGACATTAAAACAAGTGAAACACACCATTGTGACTACAAGTGACAAATCACTGGACATAAGTTTTGTCAATGTTGATTCACAAAAGGTATTACATAACGCTCAGCACTTAAGTAACTTACTGTATTTTAAGCATTTGAGTAAAATGTTTATAATTTACTCCGGACGTAAAAATCGCTACTATTTTATTTATTTAAATTTTCATAATAAAAATGGATCACAATTTTATTATTTTATATTAAACATTCGCTGACCACCGAACATTGTTCAAGGACCCCCAAATCAATTTTAATTTTCCATGGACCCCCTGAATGGTACCGGGGACCCCTGGAGGTCCGTAGGGACCACTTTGGGAACCAGTGTTCTATATGTTTGAGTATTTTTATTTTATCCCCAATTGAAAAAGCTTCCTCTACACGGAATTCGTCATTTTTACCAATTTTTCTCAGGATGTTGTTGAGATGGCAAAATATATTTTTCAATTGGAAGTGAACAGCCCTCTGAAGAGAGGGTTATCAGACAACGCCTCTGTTATCCATTCGATTTCTCTGATTTTTCAATGTGCCTTCTGAAAAGAGGGGTCTATGTAGTTGAAAGTGGATTCTTAGATACGACAGGGAGAGTGATGAAAGGGGAATACTATCTATGGCGTAATAAATGGTAACAGCGGAATTTTAGAAAAGGGCGAGGAGTGTAGAAAGAATGAGATTCAAGTCAGAATTTTGGAATGCTATCTTTTGGGTGAGAGGGATCCTGATAATACGAGTACGTGTAAAATTACCTTTGAAAAGTTGGAAAACTCTCTGTGGAAGGGAAACTTTAGTTCACTATTAGTGGACTTTTTTTTTTTTCTCATGAGTTCACTTTAAACGTTTAAATTGACATTAGTTAAACAGATACCCAGTAATGACCTCTGAAAAAGTGATAAGTGGGAATTCATTATATCTCGGGTTCACAATAGCAAGATTCGACTATAAAAGGAAATGCAGTAAATTTTTTTTTCACTTTATCTAGCTTATGATCAAAATATTTGTGCGTTAAATCTTGAGCAACTTTTAAGAGTATGGAAATATAATTATCTTTAGCTGTTGAAATGGAATGAAGATTCGCCGTTCTGGTTTATTCTGTTTTGAATAGATACGTAGAGCGCCAAGTTACCCATCCTCTTACTTCGAAAAATGGCCATTCCTTGTCGTTCACCTTAAAGCATATTATAAAATACGTATGTGTTTTTTGTCACTTTGGTTGGAACTTCGCTTTAATCTTTGCTGAAGTGTAGCTCTCATGAATGTTTAAAAAGAGTGGCTTTCCTCTGCCACATTTATACCAATACAGGCGACCCTTTGAAGTATTGCACAGTATGGACCATGGTAAATTCCGTTACATGCAAAGTATCTATGATGCTCCTTTTCATTTGATCCCCTAATCGTCTTGCTTAATGGTTAAGCCACCTCTGCTTGTAATGATAGCGAATGATAGATACAAACACTGAACGCTACAAAAGATTTGCATTGATGTGCTGTCTATTTGGAACTGCCGGAATTCATATATTGTTTTTATTCCTTTTTCTTTGAAGCGATTTGTCTTGGATAAAACGAGCTCAGATTACATTTTGATGATGACGGCCGCGGCCGCCCTCTATGTTCAGTTGCCTTCGTGCATGCTCAATACAATGGGTAGAACCGCCCTTTCATATATTTACGTATACGTGTGTGTGTGTATGTATATATATATATATAATCACGACAAAAACCTGTCGTGATCTAGTATTCACTTTACCTATCCAATTTTTATTGGCACAACCGTCGAGTTATGGCCATATTCATTCGGGATATCGTGCTGGCAAAGTTAGGAGAATTAATGTAAAATATTATGTATAATGTCCATCAATCACACATCCACATAGATAATAAATGAAAGATTAATTGAATTTAAAATATGATTTATCTAAGTTAACATAAAATGGTATGTACAATGCATATACTCAAGGGAGACATGATGTTGAAGGTTGGGCGGCAATCTGCCTCTCGCTCCCTGTAGTCACAATAGCTACGACTTCTTTGTCGGCATCAGCCAAAAGCACAGTAACTTCATTCCAAGATTCTTGCTCAAGCGGAATAAAGGTTTTTGCCCTGGCCGTTTATATAATATTAGATTCTTAAGAATTGTTGTTACTAGGTGGGAAGATTATTCATTAAAATGGTATTACACGTTCCTCCCTTCAAAAGTATGCAGCCTGGAGGAGCGCAAGTTCCATCTGCACCCTCTAAAAGAGAAATAAAATTAATTTTACTGAATTTGACTCTCTTGGATTTGAAAAACTCTTGGATTTTAAAACACATGATAAAATATAAATGTAAATTAAAACAAAATTAATAAAAGTACATGGAATTCATGATTTTCTCCAAGCGCTATAACATGATGCAAAATAAGTAAATTAGAAAAATTGCCAATATAAACATTTATATTCAACTTCAAGACTCTCATAACAATAGTATGTATTCAAATTCAACACTGTAGAAATGTTATTTTTATAATAATAATGTATATTCGCCTTCACATTGAAGAATGGTCGTTTTTATAGTGATACTTTATGAATTCAAATTCACGGTATATTGATTTGATCACAACTCAAGTATAGTTCAATGTTCATTGTCGAATTACTCAAAATACGAGTTTCAACTTAATGTTTGTAAAATTTGAAGTAGCGTACACATTAGCGTTTTAATGTTCATTAATAGAACATACTCCTTCATATAAAAATATAATAATTTCTATCATTTAAGGCAAAATACATATTCATAACTTGTTATATTAATTACTAGAACATAATCATACATGAATTATAATAATTTTTCAAAATGATACTGAAAAATATTTTTTATATATATTATTCAAACTCACAAAAATAAGATATACATAATAAAATTCAAAATGTAATAATTCATACACTCAAGATAAATTATCTAATAAAAAATCAATAATTAGATGATTCTTCTCTCAAAATAATAAGCGTCGTAAAATTTTTAAAATAACGTGAGAGGTACTTCATATATACACTCAACTTAATATACTTAGTAAAATATTAAAATGCGATACTCTACACTTCCAAAAGCAGATATTTAATCTAATATAATGATGAGATGATTTACAAGGTATATTATAGGATATTTAAAGATATTTTATAACTTGGGTCCTTTAAACGAAATATGCTCAAGTGTAAAAATATCGATAAATTAAATTTGGGTTATCCTCTTATCGGGGGAAGAAAAAAACATTGGAGGAAACTTACTGATGGGCATTCATTAACTGAAACTCGGGCGCTGAACGAAAAAAATTCTAAATCGTGATATATGTATCCTTATTATTCATAATCCTTATTGGTGATTTGATCCGGCTTATAAATTTTATAAGTCATATCGAATAATTGTGCAAGGTCCAGAATATGATGGACTATGTTTTCTGGTATTAGAGAGAGACGATACCAGAGAGAGGGGCCGCGGTAGCCTAGTGGTCAAGGTCGTGGATAGCGGCTGGCGGTTTTCGTTCAGTCGCGGGTTCGATCCTTGGCCACCAAAGACCCGCCGTGTAGCCGGGGCTGATGCACGTTAAATCTGTTCGGGGCCCAAAGTCCTCCCGTTGGCGTGGTGTGGATGTTAGGAGAGGGGGGTGCCAGCTCAGGTGTCGTCCTCGTCACTTGACCGTGGTTCAAAATTACGAGGTCCGTCGCCAATAGCCCTCGTGTTGCTTCTAGTGCGACGTTAATAAAAACTAAACTAAACTAAAAACTAAACTGATACCAGAGAGAGATAGGGTATTCGAATTCTTCTAACATTACTAAATCACCTTGCTTAAATGTTGAAGCCTGATAATGTAAGTCACAGTTACTTTATTACAACGTTTTTCTGTATCTCACTTGGTGTGTGTGTCATCAAATTTTCGATCGTTAATATAACCAACTTCCCATTAAGCTAGAGCTCTGAAACTTTGGGAATTGTTCTTACTCGCCGAACAATGCAATATTTAGATATTTACGACAAGTTTTAACTAATATTTCAATAAAAAAATTTAATTTTTTTTTTTAATTTTTTCAATAATTGTGTAGTAACCTTTCGCTATCTATGGAAGATATATTGAATTACGCAGAGAGAGTGATCTTAAAGACGATAGAGATATGAGGTTTTTTACAAATTTTTAACTAATATTTCAATAATTTTTTTTAAATAAACTTGGCCACCATTTAAAAACGTTTTTTTTTTATCTCGAATTATTTTAATTACTTCTCATGCAGACCACAGTTATATCTTGTTTGGCGCAGCATAACCACATCTGGCTCTTGCGCCAATAAACTTTACATTCACTCACTCCCAACTTCATGATGTTCCTGAGTATGCTTAAATGCAATTTTGCTTGCTACATGAACATATGGATAAGTTTAGGTATCGATAGGAGATACATATTGTAGTTTACCATACGTTAAATAAGAAGGTGGATAACGTGTAACTGAATGAGGGTCGTCGGTGAATGACCTTTTTTTTTTCTTTGTCCATGGGATTTTCTTAGAAATTTCATTTATTTTACATTTTAAACGGGTGATGATAGATTGGTTAACTTTTTCAACCCTTCTATTGTGTGTGTGAGAGAGTGAGAGACTTAACCCCAGTAACATTATTAAATAATCCTTGGATCGTTTTTTTTTCCTCTGCTGCAAAAAAAAAGTCTCATTTTTTCCGTGTATAGTTATAAATCTATCGGAAATAATGCAAAACATCTGTGTGTCAAAATAGTTGGTAGATTGGTAGCGTAATCCTACTACCCGACTCTTCTGTCATCTTAAACTTTAGTTTATAATCGCAAATTTAAATTTCACTTAAGTTCAAGCACATACAAAGGAATTAAAATAGTCACAAGTCAACAGATTAAGAAACTAGTCTATTGCGTTTTAAAATAGCATTTATTAACTCTTTAAAGAGGGGTTTACTCTCTATCAGTTCTAACTCCCTTACCACGAATACTTCATTAATATAAATCAAAGAATACGCGAACCAGAATATTATGCGAGTAAATCCTCCACACAATAATTCTACCAAACAGCGTCGAGTCTTAGTTTAACAAATCATCACGTAGACACGAAAGAAACTCCCGTACATTTCACTAGCAATCTTTCTTTTACCGTAACCTTTTCTACCTCTTCTCAAATTCAATTCTTTGTTGCTTTTATACGGCTTGGTTAAATCTATTCACTCCACTTCTATAAAATGTACTTAATTTGCGTGACTGCGTTGGATTTGGTTGGAAAGAAGGTGGAAACTTAAATATTAAGTCAGAAAGAAACTGCAGGTGTTAGTCAAGGGAAGGTTCACGATTTGCCTATGTTGCATATCACCTGAATAAAATTGTTGTTTAATATTAAAAAGTTTTGTTTTATAATTTTAGTAAAAAGTGCACGGACTTAATGAACAACCAAATAATTTCAGAATATATATGTGAGTGAGTCCGTCTGTCCATCCATATACTGTTCAGCAGATTTAGGTAAAGGCAAGTAATGTGTAATTTCTTGAAAAGTCTTTCCTTCGGTTCGTTTCTTTTTCTATACCACGTCATTCCTGCGCAGATAAGAATACCTACTCCAGGATTTTGACATTTCTTTCCGATTGGAACTCTTCTCTTATCCTTTTCTGTCATGTCGGACATTTCATTTTTTCTTGGTTATCCTTAGAAAACTACCACTTCATTCTATTGCTGCTTATTTTTTATTCAGTTCCTTTCAAGATTCTCTCTATTCTCGTTATGATATTTATCTATGGCAAAACCTTACTTCTTCTTCTTCGCTAATGCGGCAATACACTTTGGTTTCATCATAAAGTTTAAATTTATTTGTATATAATGAATCTTTTTTTAATAGTTGCAACTTCCTTTTTATGCTATTAATGTTAGCTTAGTATAGGTGACGCACGAAAAACCTTTACATTCAAAATTTGCACTATCCATCAAAAATGATTAATATTTCAGTTGATGATTTATAGAGAATATTTCGACTGGTATTTTTAGTTACATTACACGTATATTTTAAATTTATGTCTAATATGTTTTCATGCTTTTAGTATTTATAATCTTTTAGTGTATGAAAAAATCTTGCGCAAGTAGTGTGTCCGGTAGTTTAAAATGTTAATAGAGTAAAGTTTGATTTTTTTTCAACTATTTTTAACATTAATAGACTTCATCTTTAATAAAAATATGTTGAATGCATTTTTTGTTATCATAATTAATATTTCATAGAATAATTTTATTTGCGCTTCCTTCATGGTTTTTAAATACTTATTTTTAAGTTAAAATATTTCTGTCAATTAATATATTTTTAATTCCGTTTCTTTAATCATAACGAGTTTGTTTGCACGAATATATATAAAATGTAAAGTTTATAGAAGTATTTAAGTTTCATTTATAAGCAATTGTTTTTAATTCGTTTTAGTAGTGAGTCGAGCAAGAAATTTTAAGATAACTGTATAACCATTTTAATATATATGGTGAAGAATTCATGTAAAATAAAACATTCAACTAAGGATGACATTTCTCCCTCCCTTTCCCCTTATTTAATTAGACTGATTATAACTCTTTTTTTTTTTTTTTTTTTTTTTTTTTTTTTTTTTGAAAAACTCGTCAAAGAATATAAATTAATTCAAGAGTTAATTTTTTTTATGCATAACTTTGCTTAGAAACTTAGATTGATTTCAAAATTATTGGAGGAACCTATTACAAATAAAAACCCAACGTTTTTTAAAACAACATTTTAAAATGGTGGCAAAGTTTATTAAAAAAAATTATTGAAATATTAATTAAAACTTTGTAAAAAACCTCTCTCGTCTTTAAGATCACTCTCACAGCGTAATTCAATATATCTTCCATAGATAGCGCCAGGCTACTACACAAATTACGTTATTAAAAAAATTTATTGAAATATTAGCTAAAACTTGTCGCAAATGTCTAAATATTGCATTGTTAGATGAGTTCCAGAAAGAACGATTCCCAAAGTTTTAGAGCTCAAGCTTAATGGGAAGTTGGTTATATTAACGATCGAAAATTTGATGACACCCACACCAAGTGAAATAAAGAAAAACTTTGTAAAATAACATTCGTTTATCAATTATAGCAAGAGTGTAACGAAAGTTTTTGTATGCAAACAGCTCTAAAATTCAAAAAAAAAATTGATGGTATTTAGTTTTGTATGTTCTTTAAACAGAGAGATTAGGAGCTTATGATTGTTCTGGTTTTAGTCATGAAATTTTAATTCTATAAATTGATTATTATATATATTTTAAAATTGTAACTTACTTCATGCTCATAATATATCAGATTTTGGAAGGCAAAAAGGCCGCATAAATTCGTAACTCTACAAAATATTCAGGGAGAAATGCTCAAATGGATCGATAGAGTTTTCTGTGAGTTCAGCACAGGATCTTAAGTCATCCAAGCATCAGGATTTATGTTACAGCTATTCAAACAATTACTTTTTATTTGTGGACTACAGATAAAGATATCATAACACCAATTTCAAGAGTAACTTTTTTTTATGTTGAGTTATCCCCAAAAGGAATCATCCTCATAAACTCCCTTATTTAGAACACACTTAAAAGCAGCAGAGGTGGATTTTGATACTCTGTTGGATATTTTATTACTTGTTATGGAAAATGGAACTACAGATATTTCTTTCTCAATCTGTCTCTGGGCTTAATTTTTTTTTTTTTTTTTTTTGATATATTTCCATTTGTAGCTTCTTGTAAGAGAAGCTTCTCACAAAACTAAATTATTTTTCCAATGAACAGTCCAGATTTTTGGACTTAAGCTCATTATTATGTTTAAAGTGAAGCGATGAAAACCTTGAATTTTGAATTAGTTGTTGATAAATTCGCAACTTCGAAGGCGAGAAAAGAAAAATTTGAATTTCGTAAGATTGTTAAATAATTATGTATGTTTTGGTTCATTTTAGTAGCAATGTAAAAGTTTTATTCGTAATAAAAGCCTATATTAATTTAATAATACTTAAACTGTAGAACTAATTAATTCTGAATTTTATTTTGCCTAAATCTAATTTTTTTCCCTTGACAAATTTGTATTTTTACCGAGAGAGAGAAAGAAAAGAATACGTCAAAGCGATTTTTGTTTGCACATTATGAACATGTCTTGTATAGGTACTAATATTGCCGCAGAGATTTTAGTTTGTACTCTTGTAAAATTAATAGACAATGCAAATGCCTCTCAAAATTTATGTAACTATCATGAAATTTCTCCCAGTACATTTATCAGCAAAAGCTATAAAGTTGTCTAGAAGATTATCATCAATTTATTGGTTGTTTATTAACATTGTACTTAGAAGCAACACGGGGGGTATTGGTGACGGATCTCGTTACTGAAAATCTCGGCTAAGTGACGAGGTCAACACCTGAACTGGCACCAGCATCTTTAAATTTCCACGTCACGCCTACGGGAAGATTTTATCTTTTAAATACCTCGACGTATTTAACGTGTATCAACCTCGTTACACGGCGGGTCTTTAGTGGCATCAAGGCTCAAACCCACGACTTTTTGTGGGGAAACAATGCCGGTCACGATCTCGCGACCATTTCAAGCAGTTAGATTACATTTGTGAGCAGTTCCTTTCAGGTTCACAAAGAATTAAACTAAAATCAAAGTATCTAATAAATAAGCACATTGAAAACTCGTTCTGAATTGCCAATACATTAATTAGATTTTTCAAAAACAATATCAAACATCTTACTTATTGCATGCTTTCCTGTCTTGTTTTTTATAATGGGAAACTCTTGGAGTAATAAAAGTTTAAGTAATTTAAAAATGTTAACTATATATTCTTTTAGAGCATTTTCTGTTCTGTATGTGTTTGCCTTGATATTTATTTCTGCATTTGTTTCCTCCTTATCGGCTATCGTTAGTGTAATTTCTCTTCAAGACGTTTTGAATTCTTCCATTGCTAACCCAGAGGACTGAAAGTTTGGACACAACTAATTTAAATCATTTGCCTAGAATGTTGGAATTTACCTGGAATCCTTTTAAGTAAATTGGTATTGCAAATTATTGTCTTTTAATATCAGTCATAACTTTTCAAAGTCGCAATAACATTTTTATATCAGAAGTTTATTTTATCCTTACGCCAAATTGAAGATCATTCATTGTGTTTATATCAAAAAGTTATTAGCGAATAAAAGTTATGTAAATTGTTTACTTATATTTTATAGATCGATTCAGAGTACACGTATTGGCAACTATTTCAAGAAATATAATTTTACAATATATATTATAACAGTGTCATGCTTACTTTACATTTTATATCAATACTTTTGAATAAAATGAGTAAAAATTTGTTTGCACATTAAACTTACTTTCTGAATCGATATAATTGTGTATTACGTTTTTTACAATGTGTGCTTTGTCACTCTCTGTATTAAATCTCTTGTGCTGTGAATCATATGTATTATTTTCAATCATCGTTGTGTAACGTGATTTGCTTTTTTTTTTTTATTTATTTACTTATCCTATAAAACTGAAGAATCCTCTGGTACAAATGTTTTGCAAAGTGCATTTTTCGTTGCATGCAGTCTACATGCTCTGTTTTCATTTATATATTTCTTAAAGTAAGGTAAAAAATTATAGCGTTGGCTCATTTTAAATATACTCATACATTATACTATTCAGATTTTTATCTGCATTTGAGCGTATTTTGCGAAAGTAAATTATTTAAAATGATGCTTTGTTATTTAAAAATATAGTATTCAATTAAGTTTATTGAGTTAAGACTGAATACTTTGGTATAACTTTTATGCTAGAGACAAAAAAAAATAAATAAATTTATTAACACTAATATGAAGTTAATGAATTTGATTTAAATATTTATGTGATATTCCTTATTTTCTAAGATATTTTTTAAGAAAGAAAATGTACTGTACCATAAAATATCCATGTAACATTTGAAACTTTGTTTCTTTTTATATTATGTCGCTTATTTTTCTTATGTAAAAAGAGCAATTTTTTTATTTTGTTACATTTTTAAGAATGAAATTGATATAGCTGGATTTCTATTTCTAGCATCCTGTCTTATTGTTTGCTGGAGAAGCAACTCATGATAAATATTTTTCGACAGTGCATGGTGCATATGAAACAGGCCTACGTGAAGCTGAAAGAATATTTCAACATTATAGGTTGTTTTTTCAATCCTTATTTAAGTAGTTACTCTCATACTTCGGTTTAAAAAATTGTTTTTTGGTTTCAGGAAATAACTATCTATTATAAGTTCTATAATTTTTTAGAAAGAACAATAAAAAACATACAAAATTGCTTCATCTTTAATTTATTCGTGAAACATCACGCTTTTAATTTAAAAACAATTGACTCTCAGCACTGATTAAACTGGTAAAAAATTAGTTTTTGTTTTTGATATAGTTTGTGTATTTTTTTTTTTTTTTTTTCACAAATAACTGTAGATTTACTAAATTTTCTATTGGAGCACTGTGTGGAGAAGGAATGATCATTCATCAGAGAGATATTTATGGTTTTCTAAACATTTGGATGAAGTTGAGATATAATTTTAAACTCGCGCGTATTTAAAAAAAATGCTAGCAACTTCCTATTTATTGCACGGTATATTGTGTTATAGACATGCTGTTGGAGTACTTATATTTTCAAAGATAAAAAAAATAAAAGTCTATGCGATCAAAAATGCGATAGAAGTAAAGAATTGTTTTTAAATAACAGGATTCTTATGCAATAAGTGTCGATTTTAAACAATTTTGAACTCTTCTTTAAATCTTATTGAAAAGGTTATTAAATATTTTTAGTTTCTTGAGTGTTCTGTTTGTTGTTAATTTATGAAATTCATTAGACTTTTCCCTAGCATTAGTGCAATCTTTCCTCGTTTAAAATTTCATACATTATAAGGAATAGTTATAATTATTATTATAACCCTTCTATATCTTAAAATGTTTGAATTTATTTTTTATGCTTCACTTATATTAATTTATTACAGTATCAACAATAAAGTATAAAATTACATTTTTTTAGACTATCATATTAATCATGCACATTTACTCGAATAAATTGTATTAAGAGATGTATTAAGTTCAAATGAAGAATACACACATATGTTTCACTTGACGGAAGAATACCATATCTGAAACAAATGTTATTTTTAATATACAATGTATATCAAATGTTAGCTAGTTCAACAGCTTGTATTTATCTAAGATTATTTAAGTTGGTTAGCTATACGTTTATAACAGGTCAATTGAAAAGTCCCCGGCCTACCATAGCAAAACACATTTTTTTGGCAAAATTAGTTTTTTTTTATTCAACATAATTCCCTTCAAGGGTGATTCACTGATTATAGCGACCCTCCAACTTTTCGATACCATTTTTGTAGTACGATTTGTCCTTTGCTTCAAAATAGGCCTCAGTTTCGGCGATCACCTCTACATTCGACGAAAATTTTTTCCCAGCGAGCATTCTCGAGATCTAAGAACAGGAAATAGTCGCTGAGGGCCAGATCTGGAGAATACGGTGGATGAGGAAGCAATTCGAAGCCTAATTCATGGATTTTTGCTATCGTTTTCACTGACTTGTGACACGGTGCATTGTCTTGGTAAAGCAGCACTTTCTTTTTCTTCAAATGCGGCCGTTTTTCGGCGATTTCGTCCTTCAAACGGTCCAATAACGCTATGTAATAGTCGCTGTTGATAGTCCTTCCTTTTTCAAGGTAGTCAATGAAAATTATTCCATGCGCATTCCAAAATACTGACGCCATAACCTTGCCAGCCGACTATTGCGTTTTCCCAAGCTTTGGAGCGGGTTCATCGTGTGCAGTCCACTCGGATGACTGTCGATTGGACTTCGGAGTGAAATGATGGAGCCATGTTTCATCCATTGTCACATATCGACGCAAAAAACCGGGTTTATTACACTTGATCATCTTCAAATACTGCTCCGAATCATCAACTCGTCGTTGGTTTTGGTCAAAAGTGAGCTCGCGCGGCACCCACTTTGCACAGAGCTTTCTCATACCCAAATATTCGTGAATGATATGATGTACACGTTGAGTTGATATCTTTAGAGTGTCTGCTATTTCATTCAATTTCAATTTACGGTCATTCAAAATCATTTTGTGGATTTTTTTAATGTTTTCGTCGGTAACGTCCTCTTTTGGGCGACCACTGCTTTCACCGTCTTCGGTGTTCATTTCACCACGTCTAAACTTAGCATAAAAATCCTTGATGGTTGATTTTCCTGGGGCAGTGTCCGGAAACTTGGCATCCAGCCAAGTTTTTGCTTCTACTGTATTTTTTCCCTTCAAAAAGCAATATTTTATCAACACGCGAAATTCCTTTTTATCCATTTTTTTCACAATAACAAAAATTGCTTCACTCAAAATGCTATAATTCACAAACTAATAATCCGACAGCTGTCAAATTTATACACGCATCTTTTGAGTGTTAGGGCTAGCTAAAAAACATATGGATTTAATTCTAGTAGCGCCATCTATGTGTCAGGCCGGGGACTTTTTAATTGACCTGTTAGCTTCTTATTAACTTTTTTTAAAAAGGGTGAAAATTCATTTGTGTTTTATCTTGATTTCAATTTTTTTTTTTTTTTTTTTTTTTCAGAAATATAAACGCAATAAATCTAATAAATAATTTGGAATCGATACCAATTAGAATGTCTAATGTATCATTAAATAAAAAAAGTGTACGTGATAATTTACATGTTGTAATTGTGGGAGCTGGAATAGCTGGTCTCTCTTGTGGTCTGCAATTATGTAAGAATAATTTCACCGAGATTACAATTTTGGAAGCGCAAGACAAAGTTGGAGGTCGCTTATCGACTGTCCGATTTAGTAAGTGTGTCAAATTTATGATTTTTTACTATTTTTAGAATTTGATTTCATTTTATTTTCCTATTTAGTTATTTATATATGAATTAAATTATATCCATCTGTAATTTGGATCTCACTATATTAATAACGATAACGTAAAAACAAGGATATGGACTAGGGTTTCACAATTTCAATTATACTCATATTTATGTGAGTTATAAATTATAAATCTGATTAAAATTTTGAACATTTATTTTTATTATGGGTCCTATCTAACTCAATGTATCGCATACAAATTGTCAGCTATGTGCCATACTTAAAAGTAAAGTATAATAAATAATACATATAAATTTTCCCGAAAAGTACATTTAAACGTTTTCATGAGAATAAATAAAACAAGTTTATTATTATATATGTTTTAAAGAATGAAATTTGATTTACTCTAGTGTTTTAAATTCTGAACTTAAGTATATAAGTACGTATAAAATGTTTTTATTAATTTAAAAAAATTCTTAGTAAATATTTGATTAATTAAAATTTAATTTTAAAATGTTATACATATATTAGTTATATTGCGTGTAATAAACAACAGCAGAGGTATAAATATTCTCAGAAGAGATTTTTAGAAATTGCCGTGAAGTTTTTCTATCAATGCATGTTATCAAATTATTCTTTTTCTCTATAGCTGCAATTAAAATGAGAAAAATTATTTTGTGCATTCAATAAAATATTTCTTTCAAACTATTAAAAATTATTTCTCATATATCAACTAACTAGTGTTTTGCTTACAAAATACATCGCTTTATCTATTTTTAAACATGTCGATGATAATACATCTATTGAAAATATATTAAACTAAAAATATTTTTTATTGATTTTTAAGATTTTTATTTTTATCATAATTTTAACAGATGACTGTTTCCTGGAATTGGGTGCTCAATGGATTCATGGCTCCAATAATCCCCTTTTTAATTTTTCAAAAACTAATAAACTTCTTCCTCAAGTATTAGAAGAAAAGGCCTATGAGGGCAAAGGTATCTTTTGTACTTCAAATGGAAACATCATTGAACCTTCTATTGTCGAAGAAGTTAAGAAAATTGTGAATAATTCGAAGTCAGAATTAGAAAAGGGACGATACGACGCTAAAAAAATTGATTCAGTTTTAAAATTTTTTTCTAGAGCTTTCTCATCTTACATCTCTCAATGCTCTGATGATTCTAGTATTGATATTAAGAAAGCATTATTCAATTGGTACATTAAGTTTGAATCAATTGATAACGCTTCTGACGATTTAAATGATATTGCTATACAAAGTTTTACTGAATGGGATGAATGTCCTGAAGAACTGTACCACATTGAATTTTCTAATGGATTCAGTTCATTATTGGACGCTGTTCTTTCTCAGTTATCAAGTGATGTAGTGCACCTCAATACTCCCGTGAAATGCGTGAAATGGTCTAAAAATTTAAATGACAATTTTTACAACCAGATGTTTGTTAAAAATCGCTCAGAAGATAGTTTTCCCGTTGTGCTTGAATGTGACAATGGAGAAAGATTTTATGCCGATAGTGTTATTGTCACTGCATCTGTCGGATTCTTAAAAGAAAATATTGATTCATTTTTCTCTCCATCTTTACCCCAAAACAAATTGGAAGCTTTTGCTAGTGTTGGATTTGGAACCGTTAATAAGATTTTTTTAATTTATGATAAGCCATTTTGGACATCTGATGATCTGGGTTTTCAGCTTATTTGGGAAAAAACAAGGAGTGAGCAATGTGATAAACTTTCAACTGAAGTAAGGCTTTTGAATATTTTTAGCGAAATAATATTTTATGTTTGACATGATTTTTAATTATTTCATGTGATTGGAATGTTTGATAATTCAATAAAAATGATTTATTTAGTTATATAACTCTTAGAATATCCCAATTAGATGTTTTTGCTGCATTAAATTTTATACATTATCAATAAATATTTGGAAAATTAAGTACAAAGATTTTTTATTTCATTTTTTATTCTAATTGTATTATGTTTAAAGTATTCACACATTAATTATTTGTGAAGAAATTTTATTTGCTTGTATTTTGTACTAAAATACTGTTACTGCTACCTTACATATATTATTATGATTCCTCCTAGGGTACTACTAATTATATTGCTACTCTTATTACCAAAAGGTACCTTATTTTCTCAACAAAATGTATTTTATTCTTAAAAGTATGTATGCTTTTGTGATTTATATATATATACATGCAATAAAAATCTCCAGAACCTTGAAATCGTCATGTTCATCTCTGTGTGCATACACACACACACACACACACACATATATATATATATATATATACACACACACACACACAGATGAACATAGCTTGATTTCAAGGTTCTGGAACCTTTGATTGTATATTGATTATAATATTTGATGTTCATCTCATAAAATTTTTAGAATCCATGGGTTCACGATATTACTGGATTTGATGTTGTTCAAAAGTATCCTAACATCCTTTTGGGATGGATAGGAGGTAAAGGAGCTATAATGATGGAATCCATTGATGAAGGAACTATTAGTACTGCATGTTCTGATCTCCTGAGAATCTTTCTAAAGCGTCCAGATATTCCAATTCCTACTAAAGTCTTAAGGTATTTTTGAAAATTCTGTTTAGGTGTAATATGTTTAATTTTCACTTAAGAGAAGTTTGCTGAAATAATTTTTCTACCAAATGCTGTTGATATACTTTAAATTACAATTTTATGGATTAGAGATAATGGTGTACCTGAAATTTTATTTTAGCCCGGTACCTTTATAATAAATTATGTATCTATCATTTGTAATTATCAGTTGTCTTTTTTTAACATTTTGGTGTGATTTATAAATAATTACATTTTAAGATTCTTCTTTTTCAAAAAATATGTTATGCAAAGATATCGAAATTATAAGAAGCGACTTCTCAAAGCGAAAACGCATGTGTTTGTACAAATCTTTGATTGCATGTTTTATTGTAAAATAGAACAGCTGTTTAAAAAAAATCAGTTCCAGTTAAACTGTTGATGGCGGTGTATAATAGTGTATGGAATCTTATAGTAGGCAAACAGAAATTGAAGTGTTTTGGAAAAAATTAGTTTTCTTTCTGTTATTTCTATAAAATCAGTTCGTCTACATTTATTAAGTTATTATTTCATACATAGCAGCATCTAACATAGTGAACTTACATAGTAAAATATTTCATAATGAAATGAAACAGCCTTCACGTTTTTATGGGCAAGCTTCCTATTGATCACTTTTTCTACATAAAGAAATGAGACTCTATTGTAGGGCATCTCAAAATCAGTGCTGAATGGAGTCAGAACTATTTCTATTTCTGTCTCTGCTTCGCAGTATTGTAGCTGTTTATGAAATAGGAAGTATACCAACTAATTACTTGCTTGTGTGTGTGTGTTGTTTTTCTTTATGTTTTTCTTGTATTTACAAATTGAATGAATGGTTATTCTTATGTTTATTGCCTTTCATCTATAATGTACTTTATGTTTATGTTAATTTATACTTATAAAAATTACCTCATTTTAATTTGATTTGTATTTTTTATTTCTACTTTATAGTAAAAAGAAAATTATTTCCTGCTTTAATTGTTATTGTGCTTTTATATGTTACGAACAAGTGAAATTAGATATGAAAACAGTTACTATTTATATGTATTGTTACTAATGGTGATAAAGATATCACCAGTTTAACTAAAGCTTTGTTTTAGGAAATAAATTACACCATGAATATGGTAGACATTTTCTTACATATATTTAACTCCTAAATTTCACAAAATTCCTACTAAATTTAGAACTGTGACTAATGTATTCAGTACTTATGTTATTATGGATAAAGTCTTAAAAATACTTTATGTGACTTTGATAAGACTGTTATTATTAAAAATATCAATAACAGTACCAATATCAATATAATCAAATTCAAATAAACAGCAGACAGCAAAAAATATAAATAAATATCTATCAAACTGTACTCCCCCCCCCCAAAAAAAAAAAAAAACTTAAAAAAAACATGTTACTTAAACAAAAAAAAAAAATCTAAAAAGTTATTTAATTAAACGAAATAGGTAGTCACGAAAACAAAATGTAAAATTACACGCCATAAAAATTAAAGACAGCCATAAAAATAGTGTACAAAATTTATAAAGAGAACTACCATCAGCTGAGATTAATAATTATAAAACCAAATAAACCATTTAAAAATGCAAGTAAATAAAAAAAAATCATTACTATAACCCAAATATTTTAAGAATTAGTAAAACATTACAATATTCATACTAAGCCTACCACTACTCTCCATGAAAGAATTCACTGCCGAAGTAAACACTGATTAATTGATTTAAAAGAAACGATACAAGAAGTTAGTTTTTTTTTATTTATTTTACAAATAAAATTTAATAACCAAAAATAAAATACTTAAAAAACAATGTCAAAAACCTATTTAAAAAACAAAATTAACAATAGATACGAAAAACAAAATTTAAAAAGAATCATCAATGGGATTGAAAAATTATTTATTTAAAAAACTTTTTTAATTAGAGAAAGATGGGGGGGGGGGGCCAAAACAAAAAAAATGTTTGTTCGGGGCACTTTAGAAAAATTATCTGAAAAAAAGATAAATATGATTTTTTTTTGTCACATTTATAATTTTTATTTTTTTAAATTTCTTTTTAAAAAATTAATAGCATATTAATTATATATGTGTGTTCGTACATACGTGTGGCGTGTTTTTACGCTACTAGCCATTAAAATTGCTACACCAGAAAGGAATGACGTGACGAACGTCCAAATCACATCAAAGGAAGAAGAGATTGGGATATGCAAATGAGTTTAGTATTTCAACCCTTTTTGACGACGCAAGAGAGAGAAATGACACCTGAAGCACTGCATAAAAGAAAAGTTATGTAGTGGATTTCTCATTCGGAAAGCGCGTTGTAAGATCGTAGTGTAAGTCCTCAATTAATTGTGTAAGACCTCGAATACGAAGAAAAAATGCTTACCAGCAAGTTTTGGAATTCGATAGAGGCAGAATCGTTGCCTATCGGGATTGTGGATTATCGTTCCGTGATATCGCTCGTCGCACTGGTCGAAATCCAACCACTGTCATGCGAATATGGAATCAATAGGTTGCTGAGGATGGATCTCCACGCCCTCCCATGACTGGACATATGATGACAGATGAGGACAGACATATTGTGAAATCGGCCCATCAAAACTGTACAACTACCTCACGGACCATTTGTCAGGAAATGGACTTGTTTGCAGCTCGCCCAATATCCTCTCGTACGGTGCGACGACGTTTGCAGCAGTTGTACTGTATGCACAGCGACCATTACTTCGGCCTCCCTTGATAATGCAGCATATAAAGAGACGGTGACTCTGGTGCGCCGAATGAAAAAGTGGGATACAGAAGTGGCACAATGTCGTCTATTCAGACGAGTCTTGGTTTTGTGTGTAGTATTGTGATATAGGTATATATGTCTGGAGGCTCCCAGCAGACCGCTCGTCGCCTGCTTGCATTTGATATCGCCATAGGGGCCCTGCGGTGTGATGGCTTGTGCAGTCATTGGGTACACGACACGCTCATCTCTTGTTCGGATCGACGATAATTTAAACGCAGTTCGGTACATTTCTGACATCTTACATACAGTGATTGGGCCCCATCTTCTAGGCCCGCGAAAGAGATAATGCAATACCACATGTTACACGTCGTGTTCTGGCCTTCCTCGATACACAGGGTATTCGATTGTTGCCCTGATCTTCATGGTCTCCAGATCTGTCACCCATTGAATACACCTGGTCATGGGTTGCTAGAGACTGGCCCAACACCCCGCTGCAGCTAATACGGTTGATGAAGTGCGGCATAGGCTTGAAGCAACACGGAATGAGTTGCCCGTTTCTGTCATCCAAGCCCAATTCGGCTCCATGCCTAACCGTGTAAGGGCCGTTTTAGCTGCCAGGGATGTCATTTGTTTCTACTAATTTCGTATCTCTGTAAACTCCCAAACTGTTTGCAAATTTAATCATTTTGTCTTCATGTCATGCTGTTTACGTACAACAAATATCTCTTTTATATTTGTTTTCCTTCATGGTGTTGCAATTTTAATATGTATTTATATTTTTTTTATAACTAAGCTCTCATGTTTATTAGTTTTCGACTTTTATTGTGATTGCACACATTTATAACATCTTTTCAATTTTTTTTCAAAAAAATTTTAATTATAAAATTTGACACTGGAGGGAGACACATTTTTATTGTTTATAATTTCTTTTCTTTTCCTAAAACCCTTAGATTTTTAAACATTTTTGGTTTTATAAATTTCAAAAATTATTTAAATATGTTTTATAGTTAAAGTTTAATAAATATTATTTTAGTTCAGTAAAATCAATCAATAATATAGTTTAGTAATTAAGGCTTTCTTGATTAAATCATATTGCACCATATTGGAAAGAAGGTTTAAGAACATCACTTTTGCTTTTTTTAGAGGTATAATTCTTATAAGATTTTTTAAGTTAAAATTATTTAATAATGTGTAAAAAATTTTCATGGATTACATTAATTTACTTTGGCTTAAATGAATTTGTTTCATTTTTTTTATATTTTCCTTTTCCCTTAGTTTGAATTTTTATTATGAATTGGAGAATTTCTGTTTAAGTTTTGGTTTTAATACCATCTTGTCATAGTATAATTCACTGGAGCTGTAAAGATTGAATCCATAATACTTGTATAAACGCTCAGTTTCTTCTCCAAAGTGTGGAATGGTATTAATTGGCATTATCTCTTTTTTCTCTCTCTCTCTTTCTTGATTTTTTGTTCGGATGTCAAAGGTTGTTTGATTTTTAAATTGGCTGTAACTTTTAATTAATGTCTCATATATATATTTCCTTAATATTATTATGAATAATAAATAATATTAATCAAATTTTTGACTTATTTTCACTTGAATATCTTTTAATTTAGGATAGTATTTTAATTTGATTTTTGGTTAAATTGATAGCTTTTTGGACTTATTTCAGTAGTTTTTATTTTTCACTAATTCTAAATAAATTTTAATAGGTTTTAGTGGCTATAATTTTGTGTGTATGTGCGTGCGGGAGAGACACCTCTATTAAAGAGGCCTTAATATATTTACCTCTTGTTTAAGGACACTGAAAAAAAGTTTCAGAAATAAGTTAAGACGTAGAGAAATAAATAAAAATCGAAATACTCTGTTGCATGTTCCAAAGGCAAGTTTGTGCTCAGTGAAAGATAGTTTTATGAATTCGGAACAATAAAATGAAAAGATAGGTTTTTTTTTTTTATTTTGGAAACTGCTTTTCAGTAGAAAAATGGGAACAATACATTGGGAAAAAGCAAGTTTTCTGCTGTCAAAATATTTCCCATTCATAGAATTTAAAATCCAGTGATTCTTGCTTAGTTCTCAGTAAGGGGAAGAAACAGTGTTAGCAAGTTTTAAGGCAATCCTAGACAGGGACCAATGGAAAACTGGCATTTTTAGAAAGCCGGCTTTGAAATTCCAATTTTGAGTGCCCGCTGTGAAAATACTACTAATGAGAATGAATTGGTTCAGCTTGTCAAAATCAGTGGCAGCGCACAAATGCAAGGATATGTAGAAATCAATGAAAAATTGTGTACTGAAGATATCAGTGACGACGTAAAATCTTTTATTTCAATTGTAGTTGACGTCGACTTTAACAAAAATAGCTTGGAAAGCAGTAGTGAAAATGGAGAAAAGTCAGACGAAAAGTGTGACAGTAGTAGGCGCCGGTCTACAGGGTACGGAAGTGACGTCATACTCCCCTCCCCTTTATGCGTTGGTCTGGATATACTGATAAGGTTATCATATTCCCTACTGCATCGATAAGGGTCGCCACCCCCCGTTATCTTTGGGATTGTTATTTACGGAGCGATAAGATCGTTGTGTTGATATATAAGTTCAATTCTAGTTAAATGAATATAATTGAAATAAATGAATTAAAAGTATTTTTACTGAAGATAAATTTTTATTTTTTTTACGAATTAGAAGAAATGTATTTTAAATAAATGATTCTCTTTTGCGCGCGAAGTTGGATCGGATATTTTTATTTTATGTGCTTTTTTTTTTTTCGTTTGAATGAACAGAATGAATATATTTTAATCTTAATTAATTGGAAGCCATTTTTTTTTATTTCTTCGCATAAGGTTTAGGAATTGAATGTTTTCATTTCCTAATTTGAATGATTTCATTTTTGTTTAATACACATTTTTCGTTTGAATGAACTCAATGATTTTTCCCCTTTTTTCTGTTTTACGACTATATTTATTTTGCATGTATATAAGCACTTGAATGTTCATAAAATTATTTATACTTGATTAAGTATTATTTGGCTGAAGTTTAAAACTTTTATATATGCGTACATTGAATCGTAATTATTAAAAATAATAATCGATTATTATTTTTTAAAACACCGTTTTTTGAAATTTACCTCCTTGCTTAAACATTATTAATGTGTATATTTTAACATTTTAATAATATTCAAATGAATAGACTATAAGAAACACACTTTTATGTGAATAGGAAATAGGAAATGAAATTTAATAGCTGTTTCTTACCCATTGAATTAAAAATATTCTTTGAAGACTGAAACAATCGTGTATTAGTACGAAATTATAGAAATATTCAGTAGGCTTATTATTTTTTTTTCCCTTATATGCATATATCTTTTTAACAGCAATTTTGTTTAGTTCAATGAATTAATACATTCCGATTGATTTATGTTTAGTATTAAAAAAAAATTAAATTATGAAATAATTACATTTGATCATCAGTAACTTTATTGGGGGAAAAAATTATTTTTCCGTTAATATTTGAAAATATCAAGTTAGAATTTTTACATTGCTTTTCTAACAAATTTATATTATCTGAATAGGAAAATGAGTTGAACCTCGTTTAAATATGAAATTCTAGAAATATTAAGTAGATTTATTTTTAAAATGATTTTACTACAACTTTTGTTACTATAATTTTTCTTTAATGATTACTTCTTGAATTATTTTTCCTTTAAGACACACACACACATATTTAGCTTTTTCAAAAAGTCACTTCTTTAAAGTCTAACAATCTTGTTTAATATTCAACAAGTTTATTTTTTATATGCATTCTTATTCTAACAACGTTTAGTTAAATGAGTTAACTGAATAAATTTAGATCGAATTGTTAAGTATTAAAAAACAACCTTAATACCTGAAATAAATACCAGTAAGTTTAATGAAAATATACTGTTGATATTTGAAAAAAATATTAAGAATATCTACAACAGGTTCTATATAATCATTTTCTAATTGTATTTGCTTCGAAATTCAAAGAAACATCTGCGTACTGATAAGTGTGTTGCTGATAGTCTGTGCTCCCCTTATCAAGTGTATATTGTCAAAGAGGGATTTCATTTCTGAAGGTTATGTTGATTCTTACAGTGAGATTGTTCTGGTGAAATATCTTATCACTGATACAACGAAAGTTAAGCGGGGTTTCTAAGGGTTATGTTGGTTTTACTGTGAGAATGTTCTGGTAAAATATCTAATCATTGATAGAACGAAGGGGAGGTTTATTGATTCATGGAAGAGGGATATTTTTTTTTGAGAAATACTTTTGTTAACTTATTTCGGGAAAGTTATGATAAAATTTCTAATCATGGATAAACGAAGAGGAGATCTGAGATCACAAAATGAAGTGTAATTGGGTGAAAATGATTTAATACTTTTTACGATAACTATAATTGGATAAAATATTGTGTGACATCACGCAACTTTATGTATGCGTTTTATACCCTTTTCATTTCTGACCTTTATTGTTAGTTGTCGAAGTGAAAAAAAGTCTCTCTCTAAAAAGCACTTTTGGAACGAAGTTCTACCATAATGCTGATTTCAACTACAAGCGCAAATGTAAACCTTTAAATAATATTGTCAACAAAATGTGTTTTAATGCAAATGAACTTACCATGGACAATCTTCCAAAGCTTATGATTCATCTAGGAGGCTTAATATTTGTTTCGGTGAATACTTTTCAGAAGCAAACACGCGTACATATTCGACTTTATGTAAAAGACGATAGAGGTATTTTACATCCCACGAAAGACAGAGTGTCTATGAAACTGAAGTGTGGAGTGCCTTTCACGGTCAACTTTGCAGTTTTCGTCCTTATGAAAAGTTCGAGAATGCATTTACTGTCAAAAAAGATATTTGCCTTTTTAACTTTTCGGATAAAGATAATGAATGCGTGAGTATCCAAAGACTATTCCAGAGGAAAGATTCTTCTTTCCAATTCGTTCTAGAAAGAGTCCTGCTCAACGGTGAGAAATTAGGCAAACTACGTGATTCTTTTGAACCAGTGTTTGAATGCGTAAAAAACAAACTGTTAACATACACTCTTTGTGAATATGTAGTGCCCGAAGTAGATCGTTTTCCTCAAAATGATCATGATTTAAATTATGATGTAGACAACCCTGATGGACGTTACGAACTCACTGATTCAATGTGTAAATGCTTAACAAAATATATTTCTAATAATATTTCATTGTTTGTTAAAAGGGATTGTGATGTATGTGAAAATGATAACGGTTTAGCAAAAGTACACGAGGGTATGAATGTTAATAAAAGAAATTGTTTTGATATTTATTTTGAAAGGCTTTATATAGCATTGATTGTCATGCTTTTGCTATCGAATTTGTTTACTTAAATATAAATAATCCT
>BMAW01077541.1:256027-296099 GCA_019974015.1 Nephila pilipes
CAAGTATTTTATTACCAAGAAGGATTCTACAGGATTAATAATCCTTATAAATTAACTAGAACTTCTAGAGGAAAACGTAGAAATCGAAAAATAAGAGACTTGTCAACTATTAAAGAAAAAATGTTTCAACTTGGATTAGAATTTGAAAAGAACTATCTCATAGGACATATTAAGCACTTTATGTTCGGACTTAATAAAAGAGAGGTAAAGATTGTCATGAATATTTTGAATAATGAAGTTATTCCGGATTCTCAAGGATTTCATATCATTGGAGATATATGTAGATATCTTTGCCATAAAATGAAAATTGATTTGAATATTGATGAAAAATATATTACAGAATATTGCACCTTTCTCTTTATGAATAAATCATTTAATAAAATTAATTTTTCTGGTGTGTTTCAAAAACACATGGCTCTATTTCCAATTAAAAATATCAGGATAAAAAGAGCTTTTAAGTACAATAAAGAACTTGGTAGATCTATTTTTAATTACAATAATATTTCAGAGTCACAAACATCACACGTATGTAAATGCAACGATTACAAACAATATGTTGATTCATTCCATCAACATGTTGTTACGGGAAACATGAACATCGTTAAAAGCGATTTATTGAGAGGTTTCATGAATAAAGGAACTGGATTCAGGCTCATGATTACTAATAGTAACCTTGTAGTGAGAAAACAAATTACTAATGATTTTGACAATTTTATTCTTAAGATTGCAATTAAATATGGTTTGCCAATTGAGGCATTTGATGAATTTAGGTCATGTGTTTTGAAGAAAATTCTATATTTGAATTTTAAAGTAGATAGGGAAATTACAATTAAAGATCTAAAACTTGATATAGATGATTTGCAGAAGGATTTTGTTATCGTTTATGTAGATAAGGTTCCTGCAAATTATGCAATTATTTGCAAATTTTACTATCATAAATTATTGAGTGAACATGTAATGAATAATAATGCTTTCCAGTTATCCAAATATAGTAACAGAGAAATGAATAATCGTCTTTTGGCATTCAATAAGAAGGTGGGTTTACAACTTACAAACATTAAATTTCCATATATTTTTTTAACGCCAAAATTTCACAAAAATCCTGTCAAATTCCGAAGTATTACGAATGGATATAATACCTATATCACTAAATCTGGCAAACTTCTACAATCCATTCTTCAAAATTCTATTGAAAGTATTGAAAATACTGCTATTATTAAAAATAGTTTTGAAATTGTTAAAAACATGAAGGAACAAGAGGTATTCTCTATGCATGGATATGATTTTGAAGACCTTTTTAACTCAATAGATATTCAAGATTTACTTAAGGTTCTTACAATTTTATACAATAAATATCATTTTAGTCAAACAATAAAACAGGAAAAATTCAATAGTCTCATTAAACTTGTATTACAAGATAATTTTATAGTTTTTGGTCAAAATCTCTATAAACAAATTCAGGGTCTCCCTCAGGGAGGTCCAGCTAGTAATTGTCTGGCCAATTTTTATTTACATTTTTATGAATTAAAACAGATTGACAATGATTCTTACTTTCTTTTTCGTTACATAGATGATCTAATTATTTTAGGTAAAACTGGGGATTTTAAACCAAATATTTCATTTTACCCTAATTATCTCAAATTATTAAAAACTAATCTTAATACAAATACAGTAGAATTTTTAGATCTCGATTTGCAAATAGTTGACGATAGACTTATTAGTAATATTTTTGATAAAAGAGAGAGATTCGAATTCCATGTAATTAAAATACCTTTTTAGAACAGTAATCTACACAGATCCATTTATAGGAATATTTTATTGGGCTTTTTATTACGTAATAACAAATTAACCACACATAAAATAGACAAGTTTAATAACATTAAAAAATTCTTCAACAACTGTTTGGATCATGATTATCCAATAAATTTCTTAAATACCTATATACATCACAAATATATTAAACATCTTTGCGAATCGTGATCCAATTTCAAATCCACCACACAACAATAGGTCCACAAAGTCGGCTTGTTAGTGGTCTAGCCGTGAAGAATTTATTTACATTTACACAGCTTACATTTTTACTCACTCTCTGGACCGTTATATTCCTTTACCATACAACTTATTACCAACCAATTGTTTGCATCCTTTTACATTTTATTACCAATCAAACAATGATTTAAATCTTTTTTCAATTTATATGGTGATGATGTGTTATATTTTTTTCATTTTGAGTATGTGATATACATCTTGAAGCTTAAAGACAATTCCGTCTTACTACTCACATATTTGAATCTTCATTTCTTTGAATTTTGTAAGTAATTTTTATATTTTGATTTGTTGATAATTTTCAGAATAATAGATTTTATTTTGTAAATTTTATCGTTGAAATTTTTTGCATTTTTAATCATTGAACTCTTTTGTAATTTGGATTTCCCAATTCAGCCTACCAGGAATTATAGATTTTATTTTTGTAGATTTTATCGCTGAATTTGTTTGTATCTTTTAATCATAAACTCTTTTGCAATTTAGATTTCCTAATTCAGCCTACCAAGTCGCAAAGGGGGAAGGTTGGTACCATTAAACTAGTTTAACCCCGCTTAATCGGTTCTCAGCCCGATATTGCTTTTTGACTTGCTGGGTTCCATATTTTCATTTATTTTTCTTTCATTGTTACATTTCTTTCTGGATTTTTGTCTTTTTAAATATTTTAAATTATTCTTTCATAAATTTTCAGTATATATATATATATATATATATATAATTTAAATTAAAAAGCACTTATTTTAAATTAAATTATAAAATAATTTAAATTATTTTTCAGGTCATGTTGGTATAGCAATCCGTACATACGAGGCTCCTACAGTAATCGAACTCTTAATTATTATGAAAAGAATTCTTCTTTGTCTGATCTTCGGCATCCCTTGTATTTGAATATTGGATCGAAGAACCGAGAAAAAGCTGAGTTTAATAAATTGTTCTTGCTGGATTTTTACTAATACATGACAGTAAATGGTAGTTTTTAACTGTAATTTACTTTTCTTGTAGTGGCCTGTTGTTTTTTTTGCTGGTGAAGCATTTGATGAAGTTTCTTTTTCTTCTGCTCATGGGGCTTTTCAGAGTGGCTTAAAAGTTGCCGATGAACTGACAAAATCATGTTTAAAGCTAGAGGTAAATTTTACAGTTTTAATAAGTTGTTATTAACTGCAGTAGTCTCATTTTTATTCAGAAATCGTCTTGTTATATACGTTTATGTATAGTTATAATTTTTTTAATATTTTTGTTAAAAATTTTATGTTCGTTATGTATAGTTATAATTTTAATTGTATTTGCCAAAACATGTAATAGAAAAATGAGAAAGTTTAGATTGCATCATTCGATTTACAAATCTTTTGTAATGTAAGGCTTTATGGATATGGCTCATTTACATACAAAGGCTAGATATTTTTATTAATGAATGAAATACAAATTATTTTAATGCATAATTTCTTATTGTGTCATTATAAATTATTAAGATTTTTTTCAAAAGTATTTGAAGATATAAATATGTATTTTTTTCTTATAAAAAAATTCAGTGATCCTTTGAATGAAATGTCGCTAATTTTCTAAATCTTAAATTAATTAAATCATTATAAATTGTGTTCAGTAATTGATTGACCGATGTACGAGGTTGGTTTTAAAAAAACTTCTATTTGAAGACAGATGGCATCATTAAGGTAAATTGTTATTGCCATTGGGTGCTGCTATCTGATAAAACTGGAACAAATTTGACATTGATCCATAAGTTAATTTTGATTTGGTAGTCATTTGCTCCTAAATCTAAGTTTGTTTTCTGCCGCGTCGAGTTGTCACCGTTGGTGAGACTTGGAATTCCTCTTATGCTCTGGATGTCAAGCAAAAATCAAACCGTTGGCTTGCTTCCGGTGAATATTTTCCAAAAGATTCGAAGATGGTCTCATCGGCCTGAAAAGTTATAACAAAGAATTTTTTAGGTGTGAAAGGCGTCAAGATGTTTACTAAAAACAAACCATTTTCGATGCTATTGAGCACCTTCTCGTGAAATTTCTAAGGGCTTATTGAATGATCTTCGTACATAAAAATATGTGTACATAACCGAATAAAATTAGAGTTTTAAAATTTTTCTTTTTCTTCAAAAATAATATTTTAATTAAAGCAATCTTAGATTGATATTTTATTTTTAAAAAATTAGCTGTTATTTGATAGTGATGTTACACTATAAGATTTATCAACCTAAATAATGGATTAGAAACATTATATTTATATATTTCAAAACATATAACTGAAATGTCGAAAATAAAAACAAAATAGTGCTACAGATTTCATTTATTTCACTCATAAAACTTAGTTTCAAAATATTTTGTTTAGTAATTAAGATAATTGTTTTAAATTATTATTATTTAAATGGTAGAAAATAGAAAAATATAGCATTCCTGTTCTTAATTTAAAGTTCCGCGCATGCCCTATTTTGATTCAAAATACTAAAGGCGCCTCCGTTAAACCCCGCTATATGTAACGTTAAAATGATTTTGTTCTTTAAAAAATATCTTTTATGCTGATGAGAGATGCTCTAATGCTTAAACTGCTTCTATACTTCTTTATTATGAATTTTTCTTTGCAAAATATTTTTAGGAATCATAAAAAAATATTTTCAATCATGAATCACATATCAGTTCTGTAATTTTATTTATACTCTGTTGTTAATACGATATTTAACTATGTGTTTAGCACTGTGTTTGAAAATGATTTCAGTATCGAATGTTTCCTCAATGATGTCAATATCGAGTGTAAACTCATTCCACAGCGAAGAAATGAATGTAATTTTAGATATAATAATTTTTTAAATAGATAACGAATATATAATTTAAAGCAAATAATCAAAAATAGACTATAATTTATTAAATAATCTCAATGAATGTACAAAATTTATAAACGTGAACAGCGTCATCTATCGCTGATCGGAGCACACGACAGAAGAACGGCGTAAACATTCTCTCCCCGTTGACATGTTACACATATTGAACTCTTAATCACAATTAATACAATCTTTTTAAGAACAAAAAATAATACATTACACATTAATTACTATTCAAGTTGGCATAGGCAAAACATACACTTGTGAGATTTTGGGGGTTTACTTTCACGACTCTAATTAGGTTATCACTACTACTATATATTCCTATAATTCTGCCCGAAGACCATTTAAAGATTGGTATATTGCCTTCGATGAGGGCAGCTAGATCACCTACCTTTACATTATTCTTTCAGAATTGCCACTTGTTACATTGTTGCAACTCATTTAGGTAGCCTCGACGCCACTTATTCCAACTGAGTTGCACCAACCATCTTTTGAAGGCATTTTCTTTTAAGTCAGTTAAATTAGGTTCAATAATAGAATTCATTGACCTGCCTATTCGAAAATGAGCTGGGGTTAAGGTGGTCAAATCATCAGCATTGCTTAATAATGGACACAGAAGCCTGGTATTTAAAACTCCTTCAATTTTAACGCAAATGGTTAAAAATTCCTCTTATGTTAGATTTGATTTGCCGACGACTCTTTTTAGATGGTATTTGGCAGATTTTACAGCAGCTTCCCACATACCACCAAAGGAAGGCGCTCTCGGCGGAATGAACTTCCATTCAATACCCTCAGTAGATAAATAAAACTCTGAAAGTTTTTCATTTGGTTCCTTAACCAGACCCTCATAATTTCTTGGTTTGCATCTTCAAAGTTTTTGCCATTGTCAGAATACAATTTTGTACTCTGACCTGTGTGACTAAAAAAAATCTCTTTAAGGGTAGCAATAAAGACCTGCAGATATCTGGTCAAACACAATTTCTATATGAACAACTTTAGTTACAAAACATACATATTATGTAGGACACCTTTTCTCTGATTACGATGTCTGATCATAAATAGACCACAGAAATATACACCAGAGCAATTAAAAGGATAATCAGGAACTATTCTGTCCCGGGGTAGATTACCTATTAGCTGAGATGTCACAATTGGATTGGCTTTAAAACATACCATGCACTCATGAACTATTTTTTAGCATTCAGAACGACCATTCAGTGACCAAAACTTTTCTCTTACTCAGTGCAGAAGGGAGGTGGCACTAATATTAAGATTTTTCTAATGGAAATACAAAATTATTTCAGATGTCAACTTAAGGCTCCCTTCATGGCAATCCGAAAGTAAGAGTCGATGAAAGCTACCTCTACTGGGAGGGAGGAAGGGGCGTTGCTTAGTGCGGGAGAAGTACTCATACAACACTGATCATATGGAGTAGAAGTAAATAGTTCTCTTATAAAAAAGAAATTACAAGCTTTATTTTTCATTATTTCGCTTGATTTCAAATTGGGAACTTCTTAGATGCTTTTAAGTTTTTCAATTTTGCTTTAATTTTTTTCCATTTCTTTTATTTATGTTTTGATAGCTATCATGAAGTTTGAAAATGACGTCACAAGGTAATAAATATTTCCTCAAGACAAGCTGAAAGAAGCAAGTATTGTAGTTGTCTCTCCACCAGCAATCGGCCCTCGATTCTTCCGCTCCTATCCCCCCCCCCCCATTCAAAACTAGAGAAAACGAGAGTAATTTAATCTCTGTCGTTCTTTTACACAGTTTCCTTCGAACTTTTCCAATAGGGAGGGGTAAGGAATCTAGCTAATAGTTACCCCTCTCCCTCATAAAGCAGCTCAACAGATTTCTTTCCCTCATGAGGCTAAATTGCCTTTCCGTGTTGTTCAAGTATTTGAAAGCTATCCCAAATGGGAAGAAACTGGCATTTTCATTGCTTCAAAAATAGTCATTCTTCCCTTTCGATAACATTTTTTTTTTTTACTCTTTTTTTTCATGCCTTCTAATTTCAAAAAATCCATTTCTACTATTTCATTTTTTTCAAAATCGTATCACTTGATTTATAAAAGATCGGCAATGCTTGTGAAATATCATCATTGAATACGGGATAAGAAATATTCCAAATTTTGTGAACACTGATTAATTATATAAAAATAAATTTTATTATAATAAAAGGTTTTTTGTAAAGTTTTGCAAAGAACAGATTTAGCCACCCATGGTGCGCTTTTTTTTTTTTTTTTTTTTTTTTTTTTTTGTAATTATTATTAAATTACTCAATTCAATATAAGAATTAAAATCGGGAAATGGACAATAGTAAACTTTTTCAATATTAAAATTAAAGGAACTGGTAAATTATTAAATTGAATATATTTATGCTAAATGTAATTAAAATTGTACCAACGAATTGAAAAGTTACTTCGTATGCGAAAAGGGATCTCGGTTGCCAAAATTGAACCAACTAAAACAATAGCCCCTTGATTGGCTAAAAACGGATACCTGGTCAGAACAAAGTGCTGTAATGTATGCGGATGTATTAATTGACATAATTATTAGAATTTTGTTGATAATTTTGCACACAATTTTAATTATCCCAATAGGAAAGAAAATTTATATCAAGGCACTTGCTTTTATTAGGAGTTTGATTTTCATAACAAAAAAACGCAGATCGTGAGATATATATATATAAATTTCTGTTTTTAGTGAAACCATTATATATAACAGGGGTATTCAACCTTTTACGCTTTGGGCCCTTTGAGCTTACCATTTTCTTGAAGGAAACTCTGAATCAAAGAGCTGAAAAAATAGGATATCAAAGCTTTATCCTTCTCTAATTTATAAAATTATTACTGCATCTTATTTTTTAATCACAACACAAACTACAATATTTTAAATTAAAACAAATTCATAAAAAGAAAAAATTTTAATGACTTGACTGTGATTGTTTTTATTGCGAAGTACTTTAACGGCTGGAATAATTGATGAAATCTGCAACCTAATATCCTGTTCAGCTACCAATCTGTTTCTGTATTTCGTTTTTATCGCAGCGTACTAAGAGAAAACGTTTTCACATACATAGGCTTAAACAAATATTAGATGTTTCACAACTCTTTGGGCAATTTCAGAATATTCTTCTCTGATATCGATCCAAAAATGCATGATACCAACTTGACTAAATTTTAGTTTCAATTGAGTGTCGGTCAATACATCAATTTGAGATATATCGATTAAGCCAAAGAATGGAGACTAATATGTAACCTAATGTGTCTCGATTAATGTTATTTCACTATTTCAATTCGACAATCGACGAAACAAATCCAAAATTAGAAAATGACGAGATAAAAGTCTTTTTCATATTTTAATAAATCACGCATACACATAACACTTGTCACAATATACATTCTATTGCAAAACTTTCATTACAAAGCATCATTTTTTACAACAGCCTTTCGACTACTTCCAACCGAAACAAGAAAATGTTTTTTCCCCCGTCTAGCGTCGGCAACCTGACGCCCTCACACATCAAGTTTCGTAACAAATGTGTTTGTAGCGCGTGAATTTTATGAAATTTAAGATTTTGTTTTCTCCAAAAAATATTTATTTTTACAAGCAAACTGCCTTGAAAAATTCGAATTTGTATGAAAATTAAAATTTTGGCGCTTTGATTAAGCAAATAGTGATCACTTATGGAACCGTGTCAAAGTTCCAAAGAACTCTATGGTTCCGCGAAACCCAGGTTGAAGACCGCTGATCTATAGAAAGGCTTACAAAAATTTAAGGTAATGATAATTTTAGTTTGATGCAGGTAATCACGTTACAGTATCATTAACATCACATGTATGCATCAAACACTCACGATAGAAGCACATAAAACACAGAATGTACCAACAAAAGAATAAATAGTATGCATGTCCAATATTTGTATTGAAAGATACAACATTTATATTTTATTCCCAAATCAAAGGCAAAGAAACTAGAAGTGGGACAATGATCGTACAGTTTCGGGTGTCGTTACCTTTATCAAACCTTGGTTAATTTTTCTGAAGTCAGTCGCTAAAAAGTTCATTATGTTAATCAAGTGCGTCATTATTGCAAACAAATAAATAAGAAAATCTAAACTTGAATAAATCATATTTTTCTAAAAATATGGTACTATTTAATAGGAAAAAAAATAAGACATAAAATATGGTTACTAATTTTAATGAACTTAATGTGAAAGCAATATTCTAAGATACTTCATGTAACCTTAATCTACATCTATACTCAAAAAGTAATGAAATCAACCTTGAATTATAAATTTGTCGATTAGTCTCGACTTTTAATTATGTAAAATAATGTAATTGGGTAAAATTTGTACACTTATGGACATTCTATTTTTAATTACAAGAAGGGAATAACATTTTAAATATATGAAATTAACACGAAATTCATTAGAATCACTCAATCAAAAAAAAAGTACTTGTTTCGTGTTCGGATTATTTCTAAAGAATCCAAGTTATTTATTTATATTTTGGCATTGAGGTTGAAAAAAATCAGTTACTGAAAAAGAAGAGATGAGGAAGATAAAATATCAATAAGCATCTCTACATATTAATAGAAATAGAATTTTCCCTTCATATTTATTTTTTGGTGAAATCTCGTTTCCCATCTTCATGAAACGCCCTTTTTTAAAAAAAATTTTATTTTAGAGGGGGTGAAAAAACAATTCAATGAAAATTAAAAAGTTCAATGCAAAGTTTTGCAAAGAACAAATTTAGCCACCCAAGGTAGATCGACCTAAAAGAATAGCTCCCTTGGGTGGCCAATAATAGTAAATCAATATTAAAATCATTTGACCACAAAACATTCTAAGAAGAAAAAAACTAAAAAGACGTAGTTTGAAATTCTTGAGGCAAAATAAAAAAAAAGCTGCCTCCAGCTTAAAATTCTGAATAATGTTATTTATTTTTAGTCATACTTTGATTCTAGTTTACATATGATTTAAATAGATAAGTAAGTAAAATACCTAATTTTTATATTTGTTTCACATCAATCCAATAAAAAAATTTGGGGAAATTTATGAAGATATTGTTTTGAAAATTGAGTTTGGTAGTGGTAAAAGTAGGTATCAGACATATATTGCATATATTTTATTTCAATCCAATAAAAAATTCAGGACAAATTTATTATTACGTATTTTTGAAAATTAAGTTCGTTAATGGCGAAATTAGACAAATTATATACGCAAAAACAAGATAAATTTTTGAAAAATGATCAGGTACGACATTTATAAGGTATAGAAAAACAATAGCCCCTTGGATGGCTAATATTTACTGGCAAAGCGTCATTCATATAATATCCACTTCTCCATTAGTTATTAGAATAAAGGGAGCGGAAAAGTTAATTCGAGGTCGAATTCTGAAACAAAATTTGTAAGGATTGAATATTTATTAGCGTCGCAATTGGAAGAAATATGAGAGATATTTATTGTTTTTAAATTTGAGACACTGTGGCTGTTCTAGGAAAATGGGACTCAAATCATTTTTCAATGCTGTAAGCTAATGTTTCCGTTCTTGAAAAATGTATTATCCATGTAAAATTGTTCCCACATCTAAGAACCTGAAAAATTTGTGCACGCAATTATTTTTTTCTCCATATTCTTCATTTAATCATAAAAATTCGATATATTTCGTTCTGATTCTTACAAATAAAGTTTTGAAAAAATTATAATAAATGGTCACGCAAATAATATATGTAGATGGACATTCAATTTTATCATAAAAATTTGAACAATTTTCCTTTAGTTATAACACATAATTTCAAAAAAAAAAATCAAATTTCTTTTTTCTCTCTCTTTCTTTGTAAGTTATGCAACACGCATGTTTTGCTAATGCATGAAAATAGCAATACCTTTAATGTATGAAATATATCACATATACTAATATTCGAAAATGGTAATATATTTAAAAATATGTGTGCCAGTCCTATTCTCAAAATCTTTCTCAATGTTGCAACAGATGTACAATATCTCCACTGATATATTTACAACGTATCTAATATATCTATTGTTCATTTTAATCATTAATAAAGTAATTTATTTAGTGTATTTTTTTTTTAAATACTCATTGAAAATAGCATAAGAAACGAATGATTACGTGATTGAATGATTATCTTAAACGAAAAAAAGATAACGAATGATTATCTTTTTTTAAGAAATCGTATATGAAGTGTACTTTTTAAACACTATGAAATACCATATAGATATCTGTATAGCAAGCTAGACAAACTTTCAAAGGATATTACGCATTCGGATCACTAACTACAAATTCCCAGAAACCTGCCGACGTCCTCCAGCGGATCGTAAATCTCCTTCTGTCAACGTGTCTTTACCATGTATCCTTGCGTACTGAGGCGGGGACTTTTAATTTTGCTTTCCCCTTCTTCCTTGTTTACTTTGCTGACTCAACTATTTACAAGCATCGAAACAAATTAAATTTTTTAAGAGAATATCCATTTGTAAGAGCATAAAAAAAAAAAAAAAAAAAAAAAAAAAGGGTTTGTGGTAATTTTTCCCCCCCCCCCCCCCGATTATTCAAAGTATTTTTATGATCCATTTAGTGCGCCGGATGCGAGTTTTCAGATCTTTAGTAAAAATTAAAAAGTACCTGCAAAAATCGGGGGGAGGGGGTAACTCCATAGAAGCCTTTCCTTTTTTAATGCTCTTTATTCAATGCAGTTAAAATAAATATTCTAGATATGACTTAAAGTAAGTAACTGCATAGGATTAACATTAGATACGGAAATTCGTTGTGGCGTGTCGACGGGAGTCTTAAGTTTATTCGGTAAGATCGCTGGGTATTTAGTAACATAAGGTAAATCTGAATCACCCAGGCGTCCGCTCGCTCTTAGTTCACCATCACTATCAAGAAAAGGATTTAAATTTTTCATTTTACTGCTAGGTAAAACATCTTTCTAATGTTGGAGGTTCTGAATCTCAGATGAAAAAAACCTCTCTTTGGACCATCATGATCCACTTTGTTTCAGCGTGATCCAACTCTGTGGCACTAAGGGGAATCAGCTCTAGAAGGGCTAGACACTATCATTTTAAATTGTTTTACATTATTTACAGATCTTAATACATAACTAAACACACGAAGAACAGTTTCATAATTATTACTAATACACAATAAATCAGATAACAAAGGTAACTCACGACTTGTTGAAGTGCTAACACTGGACATGGACATGTCAGAGTTAACACTCGGATTGAGTTTACAAGAGTACTCGAACTCATCCATCAGGGCGTGCTTGATTGCCCACTAGATAACTTTCCTGGTTCAAGGAATGGTGGGCCATTCCACCACAGGTTTTGATCGTGGAGGTCACGCGAAATAAAATCCACAGGATTAAGAGTTGAAGGCATATTCTACCGACAGTTTTCTGTCAATCTTTGCTCTTTAGAAACACGGTTCGCAATGAAGGTCTTGAGATGATTCGCGGGTGTGTTCAACCTCGCCAGGGCGATTGTATAGTCGGTTAGCACAATGTCATTTATCTCCAATCTCGGAGATGAACGCATTTTTTCCACAAGTTGAGCCAAAAGAACACAGGCGGAGAGCTCTAGTAGGGGTATGAGATAATTCGAATGGGTGCTACACGGCATTTGCTTGCCAAAATGGTCACTTTCGCACTATACGGTTGATATACAGATTGCAAATAGACGACAGCTCCATATGCTGCCTTAGATGCATCTGCAAAACCTTGAAGGACGATCTTTAATTGAACGTCAGTTAAAATAAATTTGTTTATTTTCACCTCCTCAATGCACTTTAAAGTTGTAACAAAATCCTTCCACTCATTGGCGATTGGGTTGAGCAACACATCGTCCCAATCCAGCTTTTGTTGCCACAACCGCTGCAGAAGAATTTTTGCTCTTGTTGACACGGAGCCCAAGAAACCCAAAGATTCATATAGTCTGGCCTCATTAACTCCTCAAGTTTGATGTATGACGATTTAATTGAAATAGACACCTTAAACACTAAATGATCCTGTAACGGTTTCCTACTGATGCCTAACGCCTTCACATGCACGTCAGTGACAACAGAGAACGATTGCTCGACGCCTCAAGACAACGAACTGTTCAGGAGAATTTGAAGACCACTTGTGAAGAGTCATTCCACAAGATTCAGGGGATTGCTCAGTTATGATTGTAACTAGTGAGCAGTCTCCAAATCAGGTGCTCCATTCACAATGTCATCCATGGAGATGTCGTTCATCAGGACTTCCGAAGCCAGAGGAAATCATGATTTCTCATCCTCGGCCAGCTGCTTCAGGGTCCTTATGACTAGAAATGGGGAGCGTTAAACATTCCATATGTCACAGTTGTTACCGGTAAACAGAAACTTCTGTATTAGGTTCAAGTTTCCATACGATTCTTTGAAGGTCTCGTTGATCTGGATCGATGAGGATCTGCCTATACATTTTTTGTATGTCTGTATTAAAGGTAAACTTGTCTCCTAAAGCGGGAAACTGTCTCAAAGACGTCCTCTGTGACTTCTCCTCTCATTAATATATCATTCAGGCTTATGCCTGTTGTGGTGGGGGATGAGATATTAAAGACAACTCTCAGCTTAGTTGTCAATTTAACACCATGATGCGGTATGTGGAGGCGGCTCACTTGACTCAATAATCTTCTCCAAATGATCCAATTCCTCATATTCTTTCAAGAATTCCGCATACAATGACAAATACTCTGAATCCCTGTACAAACGCTTCCATAGCTAATTAAGTCGTCTCAAAGCTATGTCCTTAGAATTCCTTTAGCACGACGGCTCCTCATTCAAGGCCATTGTTACTACATACCTACCCTCCTCCTATTTCTCCTGTTAGTTCGCAGGAAATGATCTTCACAAAAAGACTCCTCCGAGTCTTTTGCACGTCCCATATCAACAATCTAAATTTCCCAAAATTGCCTCAAAGTTTTATTTAAATCATCTTCAAGAATCAGCCCGCAATGAATATGATCCTCCACAACCTGATCAACACTCCCACCTGCAACATAACCAAACACCGTACTTTGTAATCATAATTGAGAATTTTGAGCACAGATTTTTCCCGGCTTTAACAATTCATAAAAAATCTCAGCAAAATGTCAATCTTATCTGGAACATTGAAACTATAATCAGCTAATGACGCGAACCTGAAATATCAACATTCACATTAATTGCCTTATTTGGAATGAGATCGGTAATTTTATCAACAACTAACATTGATAACTATCTCTTGTAACTAATATCCTTATTTGCTATTGAGGTCCTAACACATTTATTCACCGCCATAGTTGAATTATAAACATACGAAACCAACGAATTTATTTTTTCCCTTTTTAATTGCAATCTCTCCGCACACACCTTAGTACACAAACAAGATGGAGAACCAGCATCCAACAGGCATCTCACTCCGATCCATTTCTGAGTATTTATTTTTTACAAGCTCATGTACTGTACTCAAAATAACGTTTTTTGATCTATTTTTCTCAAAATTAGCCGTTACGAATTGGAATTGCGAAATCAGTTCCGGGTTATTTTCATTCTGCTTTGGAACGAAGACAGATGCATCCGGTTTCAACTGAGAAGGGGAATTATTACAATTTTCAAGAGAAAAAGGAATTTTATGATGATGTTTAGAGCAAAAACAATTTTTCATTGAACGGCATTCGCTTATTTTGTGAGGTGCAAAACATCGAAAACAGAAGTTGTTTTATTTTATTACTTCCGCTCTATTCCAAACTGATAGCCATCTAAATTGGGAACTCTTAGAAAGAGGATGAGTCACATTTTTACAAAGTATACACCTTTTTTACACACTTTTTTACACCTTTAGTTTCAGATACCAATACTTTGGATATATTTTTATCCGCTCGCCTATTTGGAATATTTCACCATTTATGTCCTCCCGTTCGTTTCGTTTCCCTTGTTGTATTCCTATTGACTAATTCACCTGAAACTTTACCTCTAGATGATAAGTAAATATCACATTCTCGTCCAAGCTCCTGGGGTTTGAAAAAGGTTTCACCCCGATGTAAATCTAATTTTTTATCAAGCATTTCGAAAATTTTATCAGAAACTATAAGTTAACACAAGAGATTTGAATTCAGTCACCTTGCGTTGTTGACAATAGCAAAAAAATGCACACAGTCTAGATGCAAATTGTACGTAAATCTCAGACTGTAATTTCTGGGCTTTCTTAAAGTTACTTAGGCATTCTTGGGGGGGGGGGGGGGGCGCAAATTCCCTTAACACTAAATTTTTCATTTTTTCATAATCGTATAAATCTTCCTGACTGACATACACGAGTAAATTATTTACTTTTTCTTCCAAAATATTTAACAGAATTTCGGCTTTCAATTCATTACACACAGATTTAGTTTGGAACGCGTTTTCTGAAGATTGGAAAAACACATTAAACGATTCTGATTTAACAGGCAGTGGGATAGTTAAAAGTTTTAACACTTTTAACTTGATTAAATTTTCCAAATTGTCCGTTGGAACATTTGGTTATCTGTTTTCGGAAATCAGGGATGTGTTAACTGAATCCCCTCTCACACTCGCAATTTCAAATTACTTTTCTAACTGTGCCAATTTTAAATTCTTTAATTGTATTTCATATTCTTGGCTACGCTTTTCAGTTTCTAGCTGTTTTTCTAATTTAGATTCTTCTAAAATACTATCAATAAGATTACGCATGAACTAAGTATCGTTTTTATACACATCACCAGATTCGATTAAGTTCTTTAAATCAACTACTTTAGCATTGTCTGGAATTGTTAAACCCATTTCTTCCACTAACTTAAGCACAACCTTTTTAAAATTCAATTTAACAGCCATTATCAAATTTTACGCTTTTCATAAGAAATTACGCATGTAAACAATACACTTTGAAAATAAACAAATATTATTAAGCATACTAATATTCCTATTTCTCAAAATTCACATATGACAACAATTAACACATCAAACCAAAAGCAACTCACAAAGTGAAAATAATCCGCTGCCTACCGAAAGTAAGAACCGAACCGAAACCAAAATAACAAATGAAAACAATTAACGCTACAACACTTGAAGTAATTCACAAGCAAAGCACTTAACACTATGTAATTCAAATTATCAACTACAGAGCACAACACTATGAACTCTTATTAACAACCATACAACATTATATAGCTCAAATTATCAAGGAAAACGCCCCCATATACAACAAAAATATCTACACAATTCAGGAAAGAACTATCTCAAAATTTGTACTCTCCACATTCCATGAAAAAATACTAGCTCTTATCGAACTCTTCACCAGACTGGAAATACTTTTCCCGCGCGTGTAACGATTCCCCTTACCGCAATAGCGTTATCTAGGCACCACGTTCACCATTGCTTTAACACCACTAGAACACTTTTTCACATCCACAAGTCACTAACTGAGCTCTTCGGCTCAATAAAACCATTAAATGGTTATCACTAAGGGCACATCTATAGAATACTCAAAAGAAAAAAACACTCCTTACCCGAGAGTGTCGTGGACTGTGAATTTTTTATTAAATGATCTCAACAAACGTACAATATGTATACTGTGATTTTTTTTTTAATTTAATGGTTGATGGGATCAAATTAGAGCGTCTGAGCCTTTCGGCCCTTATTCTCCATATCATGTGGCTCACTTGTAGGCATGGCGATAGCTTTTTCCAGCCCAGAACTGCGTTTAGCTTATTATAATTAAAGGGTGAAGTTGTGAAGAAATAAAAAATTTTAATGTTAAATTTGAGAAAAAAAATTAAGTTTAAAGAATGCATGAGTTGAAATAATTTAATAGAGGGATCTTGAAAAAGCCGTTTTAAATCAGTTTTGGAGTCGATCCCAGTACCTCACGCATGCTGAGCGAGAACTCTACTATCTCAGCTACGCCCCCTGACTCATTAAATAATCTAACGAACGTACAAAATGTATAAACATGAACAGCGCCATCTGTCACTGATCGAAGCACACGACAGAAGAACGAGCGCATTACGTTTAAACTATCTCAAATATTTTTTGAAATTATTTTACCGGTTACATACCAAAATGCGCATATGTGTACCATCTATTCGTTCTCAAAGAATTGCTTTCCTTGGGGCTAGGTGTACTATCCCGAGACATATGTACCATTTTTGCTCTATCGAGAAAATATGTTTTGAAGAACAAGAAGGGAATCATTTTGGTTCGCTCATTATTTCTTCAAATTTTTTGATATAAACTAAACTATAACTCAATTATTTATTTCATTTTTTTTAAATTTCAACAAACTTAATCAATTAGTTATCAAACAATTGTTACTAATTTTACCTATTATTGTTAATCATTGGTCATCTAATGCTAGATGACAAAACCTAATTAATAATATAAGTATTTAAATAATCTCAAATGACTGAATGTATGTTAAAAAAAATTAGTATGATGTTTGTATTATAAATGTTGACATATCAGAAATCTTGATAAGTTATAATTAATAATGAAAAGCTTAAGTGTGAAATATTAAGAGCGTTAAAATTTTTTTTTTTTTTCATTTAAAATACGGTTGACCCCAACTTTCTGTGGATTTCTCTTTCCCCCCCCTCTAAGTTATAGACATATGTAATCAAAAAATAATTTTATGCTGGTTGTAAGCATGAAAAATTCGTCAACGTATTTCATTAAGTGATGCAAAACTAAGCTAAGTCAAATAATAATTATTGAAATAATTCAATTCTCAATATTTAAAATATCGCAAATTTTATTGAAAAAAACCATCACATTTCTGAAATTTTAAATTTTATTTATTTTTCATCAATGTTTTGAATATGGTTAAGTCTAATGCCTATGCGATGAACTTTCACTATTTTTTTTTTTTTTTTTTGTCTCTCTTTTCTCCTTAAAACTGATGCGCCATATTTTTGAGCCTAAAAAATCAGAAACTATATAATTGTAGCCAGATAAGAGCTCTTCGCAGGCTTTAATTTTATTTCCCTTAAGAAATTGTAGCTACATTTGTCAAACGTGGTTGTGTTCCAGACTACCCCTACATATTCGAAGCGAATTTTTTTGAACCCAAACGTAATTTTGTTCGAAACGTTTGCATTTTCAAGTTTTGATTCCTAACTTTATTTTACCAGGCAATATGTCCACAATCAGTAGAGCGCTCTCGCTGGCTGTACTGATTGTGTACATATTACCTGATTTTTTTTAAAAAAAAACAACTCATATCGAAATTTAGGAAAGATTAACACCATTATGTTGCTCAAAACATACAATATTATATTAGTAAGGAATATTACGACAAAAATAGCCATTGCACAGCTCTCTAGGGCAACTTTTAGTAAGTATAATAAATAAATAAATAAAATTTACCTATAAAAAAATATCACCAAATTTGATGTGAAATTTGAGATTAAATTTACTGAATGCCTTGGTGAAAAAATTAATTACTTCATTGCTAAGAAACAATGCAAAAATATGTATAAATGCTTATAAATTCTCCACTTAATTTTTCTCCAACTCTATTTAAATTCTCCGAATTAAAATACTAAGGAATCAATAATTAAAAGTAATATGTTTGGAGACAGTAATTTCCTCATTATTACAGAATTATAATTTCAAGTGACTTTCAGAATCTAACTAAAAAGGCATTTCAGTATGCTCTTTGAAAATCTTAATTACTATAATGAATTATTGAGTATTTACCAGTATAATTCTGTTTTTTATTTTGTGTTTACAGGCTAGTGAAGGAAACAGAAAGAAAAGCGTTTGAAAAGTGAGAATGAATTACAAAACAGTTATCCTTTTATTAGTGAAGAATTTAACTTGGGTCAGGTTTTGTTATCTTATGGACACTCGTCTCCAATGGTTTTCAATATTATTTTGTGTAAATGCATATTATTATCATCTTTGTATAATGTAGCCTTACTCGACTGTTGTAATCTTATGTTTCTGAACCTTTTTTTAACCTCAGACTGGAACGGAAAGAAGATACATATTACGCTGACAACAAAAAGTAAATTATAATTCGCATGTATTGTCTTTACAAGCGAAGTATAATTTGCATTTTCTTGCGCCTTATTTTTGTAATTGACCTTTTCTTGTGCCTTTATTTTTCTTGGTGCAGTTATAAGCTTCCAATGCATAACTCCACTGACTAAAACTAAAAGTTTTTTTTTACTTAAATTAAAAAAAAACTGTTAGAAACTCTCAGCTTGTGAGAGATAAGATAAAGCCTCTACTCGAGGAAGCAAAATAAGATTAACAGAAGAGGAAAGAAATGTGAGTTTCAACTGAAATAAATTCGTGATCTAATGACTTTTTATTGAAACCAAACTTGGCATAGTTCAAATTATTTTTAGCTACTAGATAAGATGTAGTGGAATAATATCTCATACTTATGACATAAATTCAATTGAATTTAACTTCCCATTATTATTATTTCCTCTCGATTGTATCCGAGAAGAGTACTGTATATAAAACTTAAATATGTAAATGATTTCAATTCTTAATCTGTTAATTTCAGGAAATGAATGTGGACATGTTGGACGGAGTAGAATCAGCAAGACAAAATAAAGTCATTCTCTATTAAATGATACAAAATTAAAACTAAGCAATATAATTTTAGCAATATAAAGTAGAACCTTATATTGATTTCAAATTCATCAAATTGGATGACTCATTAATTACCTGTGTATATCTCAAGTTTCATCTGATTCAGAATTCTTGAGATTATTGATATACTCTTAATCTCGATTTTTCTTACCTTTATATTTGAAAATCAGGATTGTTCCTGCAGATCATTACAAAATACAACATTGAATGTTGTGAGGATTGAATATTAATATAAGTTTTTTCTTCCATTCTTAAATATGAATGTATCAGATATCTGGAATAAATTTTTTCAATTTAATTATTCTGTTTGTTATATTACATTATATTTAAAAATATGGTTTGAAATGGGAATGTTTTGCTATTTACTTAAATTTTTAAAACTATCCCATTCAGAGTGAGATCTGTTTTCATTTTCATAACTGTTATATCTCTCATGGGCAATAAAATTTTATTTCATAATTTGCTTTTGTGTTTCATTCACACAATTATATTATTAAGGGAACACATGGATCATATCCAACATATCGTATGTTATCTTGCTTCTATTAATATTCCGCTTAAATACTTGTTATCAATATACTTTTCTTTACCAATGGATTATTTGATTTAAGAACCATTGCGCTTTGATGATGCTAATGAAGCAACTCACTAAACATTTCATTAGTTTCTTTTTGTGAAAAATGTATATAATTTGTATGTTTATATTATGTAGTCCACCCAGAAGCCTTTCAATAATTAATTTGGTCAATTAAAAAAAGAGAGCGAGAAATCACATATACATCTTATTTCTACTAAATACAATTATTGGACTTGTGTTTATTATTTAAATGTTCTGAGAAGATTGTAGTAAAATTTCAAAGAGCTTTGCGTGAGGAATGATCATAATGGAATCAATATAAAATTATTTTAGTAGAAATCGGAAAAAAATATTGTGATTATTATGGAGATTTCTTGTCCATAGTTCTTAGATACAAACATAATTTGAAATCAGGTATTTAAAAGTAAAACGGACAGTTATTGATGTCAGTAACAAAGAGAAAGAAATTATTTTTACGGGAAACAAAGTTACGTATGCGGAATCTGTCTAACAAAATCATCTCATAACCTACGATGGAGCTGCAATGTTGGATATATCGCACCCGTAATAAAAAAAAAGGGGGGGGGGTGAACAATCACCAAATCTACCCTTCAACGTTTAATATTGATTTTCATAACTTGATTTTGGTATAAAATAATTCTTATTTGCAAGCTTTGAAAATTCATTCATATAAATAAACTTTTGCAATTTTAATGGAATTGCGGACCTCTTTCCTCTATTTGTAGCACATTACTGTATTCTCGTTATCATTCTTTATTTCCACCATCGTTACAGGAATGATACTCCAATTAAAACCTTTATATCTCTTTATTAAAAATAAAAATATTGAGCATGAATGATTAATTGAATATGGTCTTTTTTATTCTTCTTTTTTCTACTTTCCATTCTTCGTACTTATTTGTTCTCCCATGGCTTTACTTACAAATTCATGAAAATTGACAAAAAAATTATTTTACATTCTAATAAAGAAATCAAGGTAAAGTGGGAAGACTCAGCCAACTAGTCAAAAAACGGACCATATTGCTAATAGAGATTTTTATTTTTTCCTCAATAACGAACATAAGTACATTTATTAGATAGTTTAAGTTATGACTTAAAATAAGAGCTGACAATAGAAGTTGCGGCAGTTAAAACACGCTAGCCTATGATCCTTGAGAGAGTAATCCTGAATAATTCGTTTATATTGAGACCTCATCTCAGAATTGTGTTGCAGTCGATTCAAGGAGCTCTGTAAACGTTGTTTGCTTACGGAGGAATTGTAGCCTGTGATTCTGCTTCCATGTAAAATGTTCAACGTAACTACTATTTTTAGATTTATGGCGTAGTCTTACTCGAAAAGTTTAGGATCATCTCTGATACTTAATAAAAAAACAATTAAATATATATATATTTTTTATCATTTCATCTCGAATCATGTGGCAATGTTTTTTATTGAAGAATCAAGTTCAGTTATTGGTTCAGAAATTATATATCCAAACACCGAGTCTCTTCTGAAAAGATGGTTGATCTTAGTTTTTATTAACGTCGCACTAGAAGCAACACGAGGGCTATTGGCGACGGACCTCGTAATTTTGAACCACGGTCAAGTGACGAGGGAAGTGGTAAGACGAGCTATCTGTGAAGGCACCACGTGCAGGTGTCTTTTGTGAATTATTAAAGAGATATTTAATACAGTCCACTGAGTACTTATTGTGCAAAGGACCTATGGAACTTTAATATTGTGTAGTGAAAGATTCATGTGGTCCGAATCGCCGGAGAGCAAGTAACGGCATGAAACAAAAGTTTCTAAGTGCTATATTGTGTTTAGTGAATAGAAGTGAGTGATAGTCTTCAGTTTGTGATACGGATTAAGTGTGTGATATTTTCTATGGATTAAAGTGCCACATCAGTGCAGAAGTGACCGCTTTAAATCAAAACATCGATCCAGTTTTGAGGTGAGAGAAATTTCTCTATTGTGTTTTCTTTGCTGAAATTAAAAAAAAAACCATGTCTATAATTAGGAAATTAAAAAAAGACGAGTTAGCCCTCGTGGCTGAGGAATTAGGTTTGATAATTCCTGAGGGAGCAAAAGTTGTAGACTTAAGAAATATTATTGAAAATTGTGATTTGTACATTAATGACATTGAATTCGTTCAAAATATCGTTGATTATGTTATTGAGGAAAAGAACTCAATTAAGGAAAGAGAAATAATAAAATTAGAATCAGAGAAAATTAAACTGGCTCAATTGCTACAACAATCTGATTTATTAGAAAAGGAATTACAATTAGAAACCCTTAAAAAAGAAACTCGTCAAGATAAGTTAACTGATATAGATACCTTAAACAGAAGCACTGAAAATCTAATTAAAAGTGTAAAAACTTTAACGATTTCTGTGCCTACTCGAGTAGAATCTTATAATCTTTTCTTCCAATCAATAGAAAAAGCATTTAAAACAAAAAATGTGCCGGAAGAATTAAAAGCGGAAATACTATTAAATATATTAGGAGAAAAGGTATCAAATTTAATGGTTTATATGAAAGAGGAGGATATCAATAATTATGAAAAACTTAAATCTGTAATATTAAAAGAATACCAACCCACCCCGCAAGAGAGTTTAAATCAATTTCGCAATGCGCAAAAATTACCCAATGAAAATTTTGTACAATTCGCGTCAAGGTTATCTGCTAATTTTGAATATTATTGTCAATTGCGAAAAGTAAGCGATTTTAAATCGTTATGTGAATTGATTGTTTCGGATAAAATATTTAGTGACCTTGATAAAGAACTGAAAACGCACATAGCAATAAAAGAGGGTGAAGGGTATTTTAAACCGCAACAACTTGCGAGAGAAATTGATATTTATCTTTCTTCCAGAGAGAAATCTAAATATGAGTCATCAATGAATGGAAGTAAAAGATATCCAATAATAAATAAAACAAAAAATCCATATAATTCAGGGTATCAGAAAGGGATTTCAAAGGTGTTTATTTCAGAAATAAAAAACTATAAATGTGTTATGTGTAAAAATGAGAAGCATGCGTTATATTTGTGTCCGCGATTTAGGATGCTGTCAGTTCAAGATCGCATTGAAATACTTAAAATAAATAATCTGTGCTTTAAATGTTTTGCTTCAGAATGTTATGTTAAAAGATGTTCGAGTAGAAATTGCTTTTGTGGAAAACCACATCATAAAATGATTCATTTTTCGAGAAACGACAACAACCCTAAATTAGAAATAAAAAAATCTCAAAAAACGTCTGCCCGTGAAGGTCAAAATGAAGAATTTATGTATGTTTCCCCCCCTTCCTGCGAACTCAATGAAAATATTGTAGCTAGCAGTTTCGCAAAGAGCAAAACAAAAAATGTTTTATTGAGTACTGTTAGAGTTTTGATTAAAAATAAAAATGATTGGGAAGAAGCCAGGTGTCTGTTAGATGTTGGAAGTCAAACATGTTTAATAAGTTCAGAGTGCGCTAATCGTTTGCAACTTAAAAAAGAAAAAATAAATACTTTGATCTCGTGTTTAAATGATTCTTCAATGAATGTGAGTGGATGCGTTAGAACTACTATAGCGAATAAAAACAAAAGTTTTCACAAAGAATTAAAAATGTTAATAGTTCGGAAAATTACTGATTTAATTCCCCAAACAATACTTGATGTTAATGTTGAAATTTCAGATTCAATTCCGTTAGCTGATTACAATTTTAATGTCCCAGGAAAAATAGATATTTTATTAGGAGCAGAAATTTTTTATGAACTATTGAGGCCTGGACAAATATATACGCAAAATTCCCGTTTGCTCTTACAAAATACAGTGTTTGGTTATGTGGCTAGCGGTAGTGTAGATCAAGTTAGTGACACTAAGGTTCATTGCAGATTAATCCAAGAAGATGATTTAAATATAACGTTAAGGAAATTTTGGGGGATAGAAAGTGTCGAATCAGAAATATATAAAAGTAATGAACACGCGATTTGTGAGGAACATTTTGTTCGTACACATCGGAGAAATGAAGAAGGGAAGTATATTGTCACAATGCCCCTTAAAGAAAATCCTTCGTGTTTAGGAAATTCTAAGGACATTGCTCTCAGAAGACTCAAATCGCTGTGGGCTCGTTTATCCAGAGACACTGAATATTTAACGTTATACAAAAGCTTCATGAGTGAATATTTGAAACTTGGCCGCATGAGAGAAGTGGTGGAAGAAAAAGAACCCGATGTAGTGTACTATGCCACACATCATGGAGTGTTAAGACCCGAGAATACAAGTACAAAATTGCGCGTTGTATTTAACTGTTCCACATTGACCACTAATGGTAATTCGTTGAACTCGTTACAGTACAATGGTGGAGTCATCCAAGATGACTTATTTTCGATAATGATAGGGTTTAGAAAGCATGTGTATGCTTTGACAGCTGACGTGAAGATGATGTATCGAATGATACTCATAGAACCCAGTCAACACAAACTTCAAAGAATTTTGTGGAGTGATACGCCCAATGAGTCACCTAAAACTTATGAGTTAGTTAAAGTTACTTATGGAACTGTGAGTGCTCCTTATCTGGCAATGAGGACTTTGAAACAATTATCCATTGACGAAGAGAATAATTTTCCCATTGCATCACCTGTGTTGCGTGACAATTTTACATGGATGATGTACTATGTGGAACTCAAACCTTAGAGGAGGCTCAAGAGTTGCAAAAACAACTTATAGTTATTATGCAAAAAGCTGGAATGCAACTTCATAAATGGTGCACAAACCATCCAGAACTATCACCAAGTGTCGATGGAAATTATAATTTCTCAAATCCAAGTGAAACCAAAACCTTAGGAGTGTCCTGGAAACCAGTGGAAGACTGTTTTTCTTTTCGAGTCAAGGTGGAGCTTGGGACTTCATACACAAAAAGGAGTGTGCTGTCAACTATTGCAAGATTATTTGATCCTTTGGGACTGCTTGGTCCAATTGTATCTAAGGCTAAAATATTCATGCAGAAACTATGGCGCTTAAAAATGGATTGGACTGACACACTTCCAATTGCAGAGTATCAAGAATGGCATAACTTTTTGGTTATGTTAGAAAACATCAATAACGTTGATATTGAGAGACGAATTGTGATTGAAAAAGCTACCCAGATAGAAATCCATGGTTTCTCTGATGCTTCAGAACGTTGCTATGGAGCAGTGATTTTTTGCAAGTCTTTCAGCTCTACTGGTGAAACTATGGTTAGATTGGTGACTAGCAAATCTAGAGTATCGCCTGTGAAAAGCCTTACAATCCCAAGGCTGGAATTGTGTGCTGCAGTCTTACTATCAAAGTTAGTGAAAAGAGTCCTTGCTGCAATGAAACTGGAACCAACAGTATTCTTATGGAGTGATTCCATGATAGTGCTTTCGTGGATCCAATGGATCTTAAAACATTTGTGCAGAACAGAGTTGCCATCATTCAAGAGAACACATCCATAAACCAGTGGGGTCATGTGTCATCTGAACAGAACCCAGCAGATATCCTTTCACGGGGAGTGGACCCTGATAAATTGGTCAACAACAGAATGTGGTTCAAAGGTCCCACGTTTCTACATAACAGTGTTTATCCTAAGCAAACAATCTCTGTGTCCAAGTAATGTGAAGAATTGAAAGCAGAACTTAAAAACTGTCAGTGTGACGAGTTTAAAGAAAAATTATCTGTTTTTAATGTGACTGTTCCGTTCTGCTACAAGCTACGCCACCGAGCTGAGGAAACCAGACGTTTTCTGAAGGGAAGTGAAGATTGGAGCGGGAAAACAAACCTTTACGAACTGAACTTTCGAACTCATCGGTCGTGTATATCTCCTTTGAGTGATAATTGTATTCTAATTCAAGTGTCAAATTTAATATCTGTAGATAATCTTATTTTAATATAATTCTGCAAAATAATAACAATTTTGGACGTCATTCTTTGATGTAGTTATTGTGTAGAATTTCCGGAACAACTCAAATTGCCATTTAGGATTCGGAAGCGAAACGGCAGATTGATTCATCCCGCCTTTTGGATTCGAAAACGAGGTAAGCCTTTTACCTTGTTTATTTTCGCACGTAGAATTGATTTTATGTATTTCACATTTTTTGGCATCCCTGCCGGGATGAATTGAATTTGTATTCGAATTATTAGAGGCATTTTGAAAACGAAATTAAGAATAAGTAGATATTGATTTGTATTTGTGATTAGATACATATAGAATAACGATGGCCGATGAGAAAGTAAACATGTATAAGAAAAAAAGAACTGTTTTAAGGACATCCACTACTAAATTTATTACAAAAATAGAAGATGAACTCCATAAATCAGAAACGGATATAAATCAAATTGAATTATTCCTAGAACAGCTTAACGATAAATTCGAAGCTCTTAAATTGATTGATCATGAGTTAGAAAATGTTTTAAGCATCGATGAGCTTGAAAAAGAAATGGAATCATCTGAAGAATATCGCGAAAGAATAATTGCTTGTAAATTTAAAGCTAAAAAATATTTACAGAAATCGACAGTGATTCGTAGGGAAGATATTTCATTTGCAGAAAAATCTGCTAGTGGTGCAGAAAAATTTTCTAAACATCATGAAACTCTAAGTGTAAAATTACCGAAAATTACCATTCCTAAATTCTACGGTGATATCAGCCAATGGCTCACTTTCTGGAACTCATTCGAAACAGCGATACACAATAATGAACTTTTAGATGCTGTTGATAAATTTAATTATCTAAAGGCTCACTTAAGTGGAACAGCTTTAAATACGATTGAAGGTTTCTGTATTTCTACTGAAAATTATACGAAGGCTGTTAATTTATTGAAAGATCGTTTTGCACGTAAAGATATTCTTGTTAGCACTCATATGAATGATCTTATGCATTTACCACCTCTCAAGAGTTCTAATGACACAAAGAGTTTTCGAAATTTTTTTGATCGTTGTCAAACCCAAATAAGGAGCTTAGAATCACTTGGAATTTCGATAGAAACATTTAGCACTTTAATGTGTCCGCTATTGTTAAAGTTACTTCCATATGATTTAGTATTTAATTTTAATAAATTATTTGAGTCAGGAGATTAAACAATAGAAGATTTGTTAGAATTTTTACGAAAACAGTTGAATGCTTTGGAAAAGACAAATACTAACGATCGCCAAAACAATAATCCTTATCTCCCCCCACGAAGTGATGTTCTCGGAAGCGGCAAGAGACGGAATGTCTGCTATAGGGAGGAGGGTTGTAACTGGAGAGTCGAAAAAAACAAAAATAACATAAACACAGCTGCCGATCTTTTTAGTTCGGCAATAAAAGGGGAAAAAAGGAATTCGACTTGCGTATTTTGTTTTAAGCATTCTGATTCGAACGAATGTGAATACGCTAAGGGTTTATCATATGAAGAAAGGAAGAATATTTTATTAAAAAAGGGCTGCTGTTTTCGATGTTTAAAATTAGGTCATCTATCTAAAAATTGTAAAGCTTCCGTTATTTGTTCAATTTGCGGTAAAAGACATTTATCTTTAATGTGTTTTTCTTATATTAATTTGTTAGAAAATAAGGAGACAATTAAAGATGTAACAGAAAATAAAGTTCTAACTAATAGGTCATGTTCGGACGAAGTTCATTTGCAAACTTTGATTGTTGGAATCTCAGGAAAAGGTTTAAAAGGTTATGTGAGAGCACTTTTTGATACGGGATCCCAGAATACATACATAAGCAAATATGCGGCTAGAATGTTAAAATTAGAAAATTTAAGAACAGAAAAAATTAAACATGGTCTCTTTGGAGGAGTAGAAATGTCGGAAAACCATAACCGCTACCGATTTAATTTAAGTAGTTTAGATAATAAATTTAATTGCCAAATTGAAGCTTTGGATCAAACGAAAATTTGCTCTTCATTACCTATGATTAAAAATGAAAAATTTATTAAATTATTAGAAAGTAGAGGAATAGACATCAGTGACGTTCGTCAGCATGGGGATCATTGTTTATTCGAAGAAAATCCGGAAGAAATACATTTGTTGTTGGGAGCAGACACTGCTGCGTGTTTGTTTACTGAAAGAATCGAACATTTTCCGGGACATGAGATAGCAGCTTTTGAAACTAAGTTGGGCTGGACTTTAATGGGGAGATTAAAAGGAAAAAATGAAAAGATAGATAGTTCCCTATCCGTTCTATCTCTTTCTCTACATGTTTCTGATGCAAAATTATCAGACCTTTGGCGATTAGATGCTATAGGAATTTTAAATGAAGATGATAAAACAAAGAGCATCTTAGAAGAAGAAACACGAAAATATTTCTTAGAAACTGTAAAACGGGAAAGTGACGGGAGATATGAAGTAACTCTACCCTGGACTGTTGACAATTCTGTCCTCTCCAGTAACCGTTATATGGCCGAAAAGTCCCTTTATAAAACAGAAAACAAGCTGATTAAAATTAATAAAAGGAAAGAATACGAAGAAATATTTAATTCTTGGGAAAACAATAAAATAATTGAAGTAGTGAAGGAGGAAAAGGAACATCGGGTACATTTTTTACCTCATCGTCCTGTAATTAAAGAGTCTAGCGAAACAACCAAAATGCGCCCTGTTTTTAATGCATCTGCTCATACAAAAAACTTACCTTCACTTAACGATTGTTTAACTAAAGGACCTAATTTGATAGAAATAATTCCTAGCATATTAAACCGTTTTCGCAAGTATCGCATTGGAGTTTCTTCTGACATTGAGAAGGCATTTTGCCAAATAAAGATAGCAGAGAAAGATCGAGACTTTTTAAGTTTTTTTTGGTTTGATGCTGACAATAATTTGAAAATTTATCGCCATAACCGAGTAGTTTTTAGATTGACGTCAAGTCCTTTTCTTTTGGGAGCAACTCTCAATCACCTATTGAATACAGTTCCAGAACATTTTGAGAGGACTTCTCAAATTTTAAAGGGATCCTTTTGTATCGATAATTCGTTAGTCAGCTTCAATCACATTGAAGAAATGCAAGAATTCATTATCGAAGCAAAGAAAATTTTGGCCTCTGCTCATTTTAATTTGAGATGTTGGCAATCAAATATACCTATCACAATGATTGATGACACAGAAAATGAACCAAAAATGGTACCTATTTTAGGATTAAAGTGGGATTTAGAAAAGGATACTTTTAGTTGCAAAATCGAACAAACGCTTAAGATTAATGAACCATTCACAAAAAGGAAGATATTATCTGTAACTCAAAAGATTTTTGATCCCATAGGTTTTACTACTCCTGTTACATTAATACCTAAATTAATTTTACAAGAAACATGGATCCAGAAAATAAATTGGGATGAAAAATTACCTCTATCGCTAAACAAGCAGTTTCATACCTGTTGTAGCTGGGTTTCAGTTACGTATTGCTTGATTAAATAATCATGAGTATGAAAGGAAACGAACCACATTTCAATGATTTGATATTTATTCTGTATTTAACCCTTTTTTTTTTAAGAAAAAGAATTGACATTTTTTTATTCATTTCAAATCTTGCAATTTTGAGCTTATGATCAGGTAACAAGAGATTGAATGTCTGATTTTTGCATTAGGTGCTTTTAATGTGATTGTTATGGGATGCGTTGAGTCCGAACTTGAATTGTGTCGAGGAAACTAATTTGAGGAACAACCAAATGTTTGTTTGTTGTTTCAACACTTTAGCGTGGATGGTTATTTTATGTATTTTGATTCTTTGTTTCCTAGTTCTGAGTTTGGTATGTATTAAAGTAACGTAAAATAAATGGTGTGTTGGGTGTATGTGGTCATTGTTTAAGTATTTGTATTGAAGCTAGTTCAAAATAAATATCTGAATTCTTTGTATGGAAGTTACTGATTACATGACTATTTTGTTCACCGGCGCTATGTAAAATCAGGGTTGTGGAATGATTCTTAAAAAATTCTTCAAACTTATTAATTGTCTGATTTTGAGTCATACTAGTTTATAACAAAAATAAATGTTAACTCAAGTGTTTGCGTAATTCTAAACAACTATTCCTGGGGAAGAGTGCAAATCAATTGAAAAATCACAATTCCATCCTGAAGTTATATCCTGGGTTAATTTGGAGTTGTTTTCCAATGAATTTATGATTTTGTGCTCTGCCCTGGTCGATTCCATAATGCTTCCAGTTCATAAACAGCCCAAGTACTTTCAGGCTTACTGCAAAATTTTAAAGCTGAGAGAGCATGGCCCAGCAAAATGCAGGCCAACTTGTGGCCTTGCTTATACGCTTGCTTTGTAGCCAAGAATTTGCTTACGCCCTTGCTGCTGCCTTGCTTGCAATCTTCTGTACATGTATATGTGTATGTAATATGAAAAGTTAATAATAACACGTATGTAATAATATGGAGTATGGATTATATGTATGTATGTATGCTCTGTATATATACACACACACACACATTATGTATATGCTGAGGAAGGTTGTGAGAGGATAGTTTAAAAGATGTTTAAAGGACAAAAAAAAAGAGATCGGAAAGTGTGACAGTGAAAGAAAAATAAGTAAATAGAACCCAACAAGTCAAAATCAGTATCAATTTTGAGGACCGGTCGCTTGAGGTTAAACTAGTTTAATGGTACCAACTAACTTCCCCTTTGCGACTTGGTAGGCTGAATTAGAAATCAAGTGCAAGGGGATTCATGATTAAAGATACAAACAAATTCTTGATAAAATCTACAATAAAATCTATAATTCCTGGTAGGCTGAATCAGGAAGTCAAATTACAATGAGTTCAATGATTAAAATGCAAAATTTCAACGATAAGAGTTACAAAATACGTCTACTTTAAAAATTATCAACAAATCAAAATATAAAAAATTGTAAAGAAATTCAAAGAGATGAAGATTCAAATGCATTGAGTAGTGGGGACGGAATTTTCTTTAAACTTCAGACAGATGGCATATCACATACTCAAATGAAAATGCAACACATCATCACCATATATTGAAAGATTTAAAATCATTGTTTGATTGGTAATAAAATGGCAAAGGATGCAAAACAGAGATTTAGAACATATATACTTAACTAACTATATATATATGCGCCATAATCCCTTTTTCAAGGGATTTGTAATCTTTCGATTTTATTTTTGCTTTTCGATGATTTCTAGTTCATAAAAAAAAGCATGATGCAATCTATCAGCTCGGACGGATTGTTGTGTTTACCCCGACCCCAAAGCACCCATGCGTGCATTTATGCTGAGTAAATGTCATACTGGTTGATTCTCTATATCTATTATTATTGTCTATGTTTCAGCTTTTGTTTTGTTCGAGATGGCGGCGGTGTTAAAATAGTGTGTAGGAGTTTTAGATTCGGTAAAAGAGTTATTGTTTACTTCTGAGGGAATGGCTTTGAGTTTTTATTTTGCATAATAAATGTGCCCTTTCGTCAGAAATCAAAACAGAGTCTTTAATGAGTTTCTGAATAGAATATTATCTGATTCGATGTCAAACCGTGACAATCTGGCGTCACGATGGACTCGGTTGCTTTTTTAAGAGTAAGTACAAACACTTCAGCATTTATTTCATTATGGAAACTGTTTTGAAGATAGGGAACAGCTGAGAAGACTGTTTACTATAGCATGCAATTCCTTTGACAGACAGAAAATCCAACTGAGTTGTGTTGAAGTAAAATCAATAAGTAAAGCTAGTGGGGAGAAAGCTTTTATTAATGATGGCATGTGAAGAAAAAAATTTAAACAGTTGTTGCTCCGAGTTACTTCAATACTGAAATTCACTTTTGGCGCAAACCAAAAAAAATTGATGAGGACATTAATATCGATTCTCACATTCTTAATTTTTCATATCTATCTCAAACAATGGAACGAGGTAGTCCTGCCGAAGAATTAATTAAGAGTTTTTTTTTCCTCTGAGTGGTAATAGCTTCATGAAAAGCTTTAAAACAGATTAAAATTGCGTTTGGCGAAAATTATTAATTCAGTATACGTTAGAGATTTACTAGCATTAGTTCAGCTAAAAACAGAACTGTTCAAAAAAAATTCATTAAGAAGTTGTTTGATCAACAGTAAACTACGTTCACTTGAAACCTATTAGAGTTACTAGGGAGAAATATGCTGCTATGCTTCTTCCTCTGGTTGAGTCATCGCCTGAAGAAACTTTGATTGCTTGGGGTGGTATAGATCAGCTCATCGTAGGGATTCATTGAAACGAACACGAATAGATCGACCAAATTAACTAAAATGAAAAAAAGTGATTTAAATTTATTTTTTAGAATTTTTTTACAAGATGAGGTTAGATCAGAAAAAAAGAACGCATTCTTCTTGCTTCCTAAAAGTTTCAACCTTCTAAACCAATGGAAGTGAAATATAATCTAAATTTTTCACAGTGTCAAATGAGTATCAGACTAGGAATATAATACTTTTCGTACACTTGTACGCTTTGCTTGCACTTTGCTGGCTACTTCACCACTTACTTGTTTGTGTTGTGGCAAAACACCACATTCTTCTGTGTAGAAAAGTAGATCCGATATCTGGAGTCTACAAGGTAAGATCGCCTGAAGTTGATAAGAGAACTGTGTAGTAGTTCTGAAATGGATCAAGCTCTTTCCAACTTGTCTACAATCCAAACGTAGTCTTGCAGGCATTCAAAGTTGTAATTAGAGGCAGCTTGAAGGAAAAAAGGAACGTTCACGGCAAGAGCTATTATCGATACTGAGTTCACAGCTTGATCCTTAATTGCACAGGAGGCTACAGCTGGAAGAGTAGACTATAGACTAACGGCTGTGAATGTTGCAGCTTGCCCTAATTTGGTGGCAAGAGCATGCTGGAGTTAATATAAACATGGAGTGTATATACTTTGTGTTGTATCAGTGAGGTGTACGTAAAGGTCTCAATTAAATTTTTAAAGTTCTTAGTCAACAAATTATTTGTAAAACTGGCCACCACTGTGAATGAGTTTTTACTGCGTGAAAGGGATAGCTGCTAATAATGTGAATATTGTGGATAATGAGTAGAAGATCCTATTGAAATCCTTATCAGACTGATGGCTGGAGCTCATGACAGGAGGTTATCGTGAGAGAAATGTCTTGTGGACTCGTAGCGATTAATTTTTTTTTCTTGCTTTGCTGGTTTTGCAAATAAAGTTCATTTGGTAGATGATCGTTTTTGAAATGCGTTACCTTGGTTGGAAGATCATCCACCACTCAGATTATTTGATTTAGCAAAGGGAAGACTAGCTGACTAAACGTCTTTTAAAACCAGAATCCCTAATTATGAAGGTTAAATGTTTTAGGGGTGGCTGAGGAGTAATTGAGATTCATGCCAAAATGATCAGGCTTCGGTACATTATTTGCCTCATAGAGTTATCAGGAGAATAGTACTACAAAATCCATTTTAATCTTTGACGCTGTGAACAGGGATTTCAGTCGTGATTGTCACAGAGAGGCCGAATCTAATGGTAGAGATCCGAGTATTTTAACTTTCGATTTCGAAGAGATCGGTGTTATTGCTGACATCCATCAAGAAAACCTTTCTACAAATGGGTGTTTCCACCACGGATAGAGATTACTTAGTTTTTTTGTCATAGTTAATGATGGTCAGCTAGTTTTATTACCATTAATCGTTTTTTTGGTGTAATCAGTGTACACACTATTTCTAAATTCTACAATTCAACTTCATTTAAACTGTTTTGAATAGGAACTAGAAGATCTTCGTATCTAAAGTTATCGTTCAAAACTTGCACTATAGTTTTTTATATTAATCGACAGTGTGTTAGTTGCGTAAAATGAAAAGAACTACAATCGTTTTATTAACGTTTCGACTGACGTGGCCGAGAAAAAATTCGGGCTTAGAGTTGGGTTCAGTGATGTCGATGCTGATACTTCTGCCGATACAGCTTTGGCAAAGTACTTAAAGCCCTTGCTACGCGTAATACGCCACATACTTATTTGCTGCATCCTGCGGCACCTTATGGCGTACCTTCGCCCTTTGGCAGGGAGGATGAAGGATTGATAAAACTACAAAATACATTTTAAAATGGCTAAAAAAAGATATTAACTGTTTAAGAAAATCCGTTTTCCAAGGTATTTTGGTTCAAGAGATTTGAAATTGAATATTTTGAGTACATATTTCTGTGATGCTAGTAAGCATGCTTATGCTGTCGCTGCTTTCATCAGACCTGGGCGCGTAGATTCAGTTAAGTACAACCTTACAAGCCAGGAGTGGGGGGATTTGCACCAATAACAGGAAAGGAAGGGGATTACTATCTCACAGACTTGAGTTACTTGCAGCTACTATCTCAGCAAGACTCAACTATTTTGTCAAGGATACCCAAAAGGTGAAGGTTTGCTGGACCTGATTCTTCGACTGTCTTGACATGGATTATGGGAGGAAAGAAGCCTGGAATGTTTGTGCAAGGTGGAGTGAGAAATTAGAGCACGTTAACAAATAAAAAAGTTCTTGAGACATATCCTAGTTCCATGAATCATAGCGTCTCCAGGTAGGAGTTCAGCTCAAACTTGAAATCTAACTGGTGGCTAGGACAAGTTGAGCTGCTTACCCTAAGAGTTGGCCAAGAGGAAATCTAAACAAGTGAAACAGAGATTGTTCGAGAAAAAAAAAAGACACCGCATTTCGCCACACTTTTAGGCTGCCTTTGCTTACTTAGGCCTTGGCCCAGGCCCAGGCTACAAGAATTTTTACTTTGGCCGCTTTGCTTGCCAAAGCATTTTGGCCATTTTTGGCAGCTTAAGGTACAAGGCGAGCGAGAGAATAATAAATTAAAACTTTAGAGGTATTTAAGGATCAGAGGAATCTCAGACTGAAAACGAAACTTACCTTTCGGCAGGATTCAGAAAGAGTTTAAAACCAGCTATTCTTCCGTCCGATCCTTGGTGGTCAAGTTAATACGATGTTATCACGAGGAAAAATGCACACGCTGGTACTTAGAATTTTAATATTATTCTTCGAGAGAGATTTTTGATGAGTTCTTAATGCTCGAAAACGGTGAGATCTCTGGTCAGCAGAAGATTACCGTAATGTAGAGATTTTTCTGCAAGCGTGCAAGTTTGCACAACAACCTCAAACAGACTCCGAGAGCGGCTGTGTTTGAAATTTGTGGCATTGATTTTGCTGGTCAGTGTTAAAAGAATTGGCACCAAATCCTGGTTGTATTCACCTGCGCCGTTCGTATACAGGGCGGTGCATCTAGGAGTGGTTGAGTCCATGTCTACTGAGAGTTTTTACTAGCCTTAAGAAGATTTATATCCACAGAGGTAAAATCATTTACTGTATGTGACCAAACTGGGAACAAACTTTAGTAGACTTCGTGCGCTACGGATCTAAAATTTGGAGGCAGATAAATTGATGTTACATCTATCGCAGTTCAGTGGAGTTCAATCCTTTTTACTGCCTCTCATGGTGGGGTTGATTGGGAGATTAATGGGTAAATTCTCAAGGTTTACTGGAGACGAGTACTAGGAAGAGCTTCTTTGGCACCGAAGGAATGATCACCATTCTCTTTGTGAAGCGGTGATCAGCTCCAGATCATTGACCTGTTACTGAAATGTTACTTTGATGCCTTTAAGAGTCTTTTATTTCTTCAGACATTCAAACAGTACATGCTTGTGGAAAATGCAGAAACTTAAAAGTAAAGCTACGAGAAATCGTTTAAAATACTTTTTTGAAATTTAAATACAAAACTATACAGGAAACTTCAGGCAAAACAAAATCGAAATTTACTTGGCCTTGCTTGTAGCCCAGCTGGCTTACTTTAGGCCTTTTTCACTGGGAAAAATAATAGAGATTATTCAGGTCAGATGGAGTAACAAGACAATGAGGACTTAAAACGACAAATGGAGTGCTACTGAATAGGCTCAGAGACTGTATCCACTAAGAAGTCTCTAATGATGATCTTGTGTTAGAACTTTCAACTCGCAAAGAGTTGGGGGGGCAATGAAGTCTGGCTCTAACGATGTGTGTGATCATGGCTTTTGAGCCACAGTTTCAAAGACTAGAACCAGTCACATTACGAGTCAAAATACCTAAAGACTGGACTTGTGAACAATTTTTTATTTTGTTAATTTCATATTTCTTTCTTCACAACTATATTGTAAGTTAAAGTTTTTTAATGTAAAATATTAGCAGATTGGAGGATGTCGCGTTGATTCTCTATCTATTAATATTGTCTATGTTTCAGCTTTTTTGTTTGTTCAAATGGCAACAGTGTTAAAATAGTTATATGTAGTTTTTTAATTGGAATTCATTAAAGTTGTGTTTACTTCTGAGAATGGCTTTGAGTATTTATTTTACGCCACCAAATAAATGCCCTAAATCAAAAGAATCAAAGCAGGTCTTTATTAAAGGAGTTTCACAGACAGAATATTATCTGATTCGATGTCAAACCGTGACAGTAAACTTCCATACTTGGAGTTTGAGCAATTTGAGCTTGATGCACTCCTTTAGCTCAACCTAGTGCTCCTATTACTCTAAATTAACACTTTTGGCTTGCTTTTTTGGCCAAAATACGCCAAGCGCATACTTTGCTTTACTTGCATTTTGGATGGAGCAGGAAAACAAACATCTATCACGAACTGAACTTTCGAACGTCATCGCGTGTATATTTTCTTTGAGTGACTATAATTGTATTCTAATTCTAAAGTGTCAAATTTATCTGTAGATAATCTTATTTTTAATATAGATTCTGCAAAATATAACATTTGGCGCATTCTTTGCATAGTGTGTGTAAATTTCCGGGAATCAACTCAAATTGCCATTTAGGAGTTCTTGGCTAAAGAGCAATCCGATTGATTATTCCGCCTTTTGGATTCAGAAAGAAGGTTAAGCGTTTACCTTGTTTATTTTCGCACGCTAAATTGATTTTATTATTCACATTTTTTGGTCATCCCTGCGGATGGAATTAGAATTTGTATTCAATTATTAGAGGCATTTGAAAAGCAATCAAGAAATAGTGAATGGTTTATTTGTTGATTATGATACATATAGAATAACGATGGCCGATGAGAAGTAAACAGTAGTATAAAAAGAGAACTGTTTTAAGGACATCCACTTCTATAATTTATCTACAAAAAGAAGATGAAACTCCATAAAGTCGAAACGGATAATAAATCAAATTGAATTATTCCTGAGACAGTTGCAACGATAAATTCAGCTCTTAAATTGATTGATATGAGTAGAACGTCTTTGAGCATCGACGAGTCTTGAAAAAAAGAAATGGAATCATCGAAGAATATCCGAAAAGAATAATTGCTTTAGAATTTAAAGCTAAAATTGAAATCGACAGTGATTCGTAGGGGAAGATATTTCATTTTGCAGAAAAGATCTGCTAGTGGTGTGGAAAAATTTTAAACGTCATGAATCTCTAAATGTTCAATTACCGAAAATTACCATTCTAAATTCTACGGTGTAATCAGCCAATGGCTTCTTTTCTGGAACTCATTCGAAACAAGCATACACATAATGACTTTTAGATGCTGTTGATAAATTTAGTTTATCCTAGTACTTACGTGTGAGCTTTTAAATACAGTGAAGGTTTTCTGTATTTCTACTGAAAAGTGTGATGGGCTGTAATTTATTGAAGATCGTTTTGCACGTAAAGAATATTCTTGTTAGCCTCATATGAATGATCTTATGCAGTTTACCACCTCTCAAGAGTTCTAATGACACTAAGGAGTTTTCGAAATTTTTTTTTGATCGTTGTCAGACAAAGTAAAGCTTAGAACATGGAATTTCGTGACATTATGTTGTGCTATTGTAAAGTTACTTCCATATGATTTAGATTTAATTTTAATAAATTGTGTGAGTCAGGGATTATACAATGAGAGATTTATTAGAATTTTTTACAGTTGAAGTGTTTGGAAAGACAAATTACTGTAACACGCCAAAAGATATCCTTTCTTATCACGATGATGTTCTCGGAAAGGCAGAGACGGATTGTCTGCTATAGGGGAGGGGTTATGTACTGGAGCGAGAAAAGAAACAAAAATAACATAAGACACAGCTGCCGATCTTTTTGAGTTCGAGAAATGAGAAAAGAGAAAGAATTCGACTGCATTGTTGTTTCAAGCATTACGAGTCGAATGAATGTAGTACTAGCTAATTGTTTATCATATGAAAAAGGAAGAAGTTTCATAAGAATGTTTTATTGAAAAGTCATCTATTAAGTAGTTCGATGTTTTCAATCTAAAGCATTATCACTTGTGTTTCTACTTCATTTGGTGCACATAGCAATTAGTGAAAGTACAGTTTTAACTAGTAGGCATGTCGAGAATCATTTGGCAACTTTAGATATTTGACTCTCAGGAGAAAGGTTTAAGATTATGTGAGAGCATTTTTGATACTGGATCCCAGAATTACATAGCAACAACACGAATAGCGCTAAATGTTAAATTAGAAAATTTAAAATTGAAGAAAAATTAAACATTGTGGTCTCTTTGGAGGATTAGAAATGTCGGGAAAATAAACGCCATACCGATTTAGTTTAAGTAGTTAGATTAGTAAAATTTATTGCAAATTAAAGCTGGATGAAACGAAAATTTCTATTGATTGCTATGATTGAAAATGTAAAATTTATTGAAAATTAGAAAGTAGAAGGAATAACATATCAGTGACGTTCGTCAGCATGAGGGATCGATATTCGAAGAAATCAGGAAATACATTTTATGTTGGTAGAGCATACACTGCTGCTTGTTTGTTTACTGAAAGAATCGAACATTTTTCCGGGAACAGGAGATAGCAACTACAACTAATAAGTTGGGCTGACTTTAATGGGGGAGATTAAAGGAAAATGGAAAGATAGATGAGTTCCCTACCGTTTGTCTCTCTTCTCTCACATGTTTCGATGCAAAGATTAATGAAGACTTTGGCGATTAGATGCTCTATAGATTTTTTAAATGAAGATGATAAAACAAGAAACATCTTAGAAGAGAAACACGAGAAATATTTCTTTGAGTATAACCCACACAGAGCAGAGTGACGGAGCCAACTTGAAGTACTACCAGACTTGAGTACATATACTTCTCTCAGTACTTGACACTAGATGCAGCCGTAAAAGCCTTTAACAGAGCAGTAAAATTGCATTAAAAGGAAGACTACTTGCACGATAGGATTTTTCTGAAGAGATAAATATTATGTGAATTAGAAACTGATTCACTGCATCGCTTGTAATTAAAGAGTCTGTGAAACAGCCAAAAAGTGCCCCTGTTTTTTAATGTCATCTGCTCATACAAAGAAACTTACCTTCCTTACGGTTTTAACTAAAGACCCAATGTTGATAGAATAGTTCTAGCATATTAAACCGTTTTTCATAAGTATCGCTTTGGGTTTCTTCTGACGTTGAGGGATTTGCCAAAAGTAAAGGATGTCGAGAATCGAGACTTTAAAGTTTTTTTTTAGTTTGATGTATGACAATGAATCATAGTTATCGCCATGACGGTGATTTTGGTTCGATCAAGTCCTTTTCTTTTTTGAACAGACTCTCAATCACCTCATTGAATACAGTTCGAACATTTTTTGTGAGGATTTCTCAAATTTTAAAGGGAATCCTTTTATCGATGAATTCGTTAGTCGTCAATCACCATTGAAGAAATGAAAATTCATTATCAAGCAAAGAAAATTTTGGCCTCTGCTACATTTAATTTGAGATGTTGGAATCAAATATACTCACTGTATTGATTGACACAGAAAATGAACCAAAATCGGTACCTATTTTAGGACTAAAGTGGGATTTAGAAGAGATACTTTTAGTTGCAAACGAACAACGCTAGATTTACATTCACAAAAGAGAGAAGATCATTTCTGACCGATTTCATTGCACCAGGGTTTACTTCTCTGCTTACGTATACAAAGCATTTTGCAAGCAAAATCGTTCAGAGAAATGATTGGGGCAAGGAATTTACTCTATCCTTCACAAAGCAGTTTCATACTTGGCTAAAGTACTTATTTCAGCAAAGGGCTCATGGTTAAATATACGATTAGAAACGAAGACACAATGGCACTG
>BMAW01077541.1:299169-362496 GCA_019974015.1 Nephila pilipes
ATGAAACTCTAAGTGTAAAATTACCGAAAATTACCATTCCTAAATTCTACGGTGATATCAGCCAATGGCTCACTTTCTGGAACTCATTCGAAACAGCGATACACAATAATGGACTTTTAGATGCTGTTGATAAATTTAATTATCTAAAGGCTCACTTAAGTGGAACAGCTTTAAATACGATTGAAGGTTTCTGTATTTCTACTGAAAATTATACGAAGGCTGTTAATTTATTGAAAGATCGTTTTGCACGTAAAGATATTCTTGTTAGCACTCATATGAATGATCTTATGCATTTACCACCTCTCAAGAGTTCTAATGACACAAAGAGTTTTCGAAATTTTTTTGATCGTTGTCAAACCCAAATAAGGAGCTTAGAATCACTTGGAATTTCGATAGAAACATTTAGCACTTTAATGTGTCCGCTATTGTTAAAGTTACTTCCATATGATTTAGTATTTAATTTTAATAAATTATTTGAGTCAGGAGATTAAACAATAGAAGATTTGTTAGAATTTTTACGAAAACAGTTGAATGCTTTGGAAAAGACAAATACTAACGATCGCCAAAACAATAATCCTTATCTCCCCCCACGAAGTGATGTTCTCGGAAGCGGCAAGAGACGGAATGTCTGCTATAGGGAGGAGGGTTGTAACTGGAGAGTCGAAAAAAACAAAAATAACATAAACACAGCTGCCGATCTTTTTAGTTCGGCAATAAAAGGGGAAAAAAGGAATTCGACTTGCGTATTTTGTTTTAAGCATTCTGATTCGAACGAATGTGAATACGCTAAGGGTTTATCATATGAAGAAAGGAAGAATATTTTATTAAAAAAGGGCTGCTGTTTTCGATGTTTAAAATTAGGTCATCTATCTAAAAATTGTAAAGCTTCCGTTATTTGTTCAATTTGCGGTAAAAGACATTTATCTTTAATGTGTTTTTCTTATATTAATTTGTTAGAAAATAAGGAGACAATTAAAGATGTAACAGAAAATAAAGTTCTAACTAATAGGTCATGTTCGGACGAAGTTCATTTGCAAACTTTGATTGTTGGAATCTCAGGAAAAGGTTTAAAAGGTTATGTGAGAGCACTTTTTGATACGGGATCCCAGAATACATACATAAGCAAATATGCGGCTAGAATGTTAAAATTAGAAAATTTAAGAACAGAAAAAATTAAACATGGTCTCTTTGGAGGAGTAGAAATGTCGGAAAACCATAACCGCTACCGATTTAATTTAAGTAGTTTAGATAATAAATTTAATTGCCAAATTGAAGCTTTGGATCAAACGAAAATTTGCTCTTCATTACCTATGATTAAAAATGAAAAATTTATTAAATTATTAGAAAGTAGAGGAATAGACATCAGTGACGTTCGTCAGCATGGGGATCATTGTTTATTCGAAGAAAATCCGGAAGAAATACATTTGTTGTTGGGAGCAGACACTGCTGCGTGTTTGTTTACTGAAAGAATCGAACATTTTCCGGGACATGAGATAGCAGCTTTTGAAACTAAGTTGGGCTGGACTTTAATGGGGAGATTAAAAGGAAAAAATGAAAAGATAGATAGTTCCCTATCCGTTCTATCTCTTTCTCTACATGTTTCTGATGCAAAATTATCAGACCTTTGGCGATTAGATGCTATAGGAATTTTAAATGAAGATGATAAAACAAAGAGCATCTTAGAAGAAGAAACACGAAAATATTTCTTAGAAACTGTAAAACGGGAAAGTGACGGGAGATATGAAGTAACTCTACCCTGGACTGTTGACAATTCTGTCCTCTCCAGTAACCGTTATATGGCCGAAAAGTCCCTTTATAAAACAGAAAACAAGCTGATTAAAATTAATAAAAGGAAAGAATACGAAGAAATATTTAATTCTTGGGAAAACAATAAAATAATTGAAGTAGTGAAGGAGGAAAAGGAACATCGGGTACATTTTTTACCTCATCGTCCTGTAATTAAAGAGTCTAGCGAAACAACCAAAATGCGCCCTGTTTTTAATGCATCTGCTCATACAAAAAACTTACCTTCACTTAACGATTGTTTAACTAAAGGACCTAATTTGATAGAAATAATTCCTAGCATATTAAACCGTTTTCGCAAGTATCGCATTGGAGTTTCTTCTGACATTGAGAAGGCATTTTGCCAAATAAAGATAGCAGAGAAAGATCGAGACTTTTTAAGTTTTTTTTGGTTTGATGCTGACAATAATTTGAAAATTTATCGCCATAACCGAGTAGTTTTTAGATTGACGTCAAGTCCTTTTCTTTTGGGAGCAACTCTCAATCACCTATTGAATACAGTTCCAGAACATTTTGAGAGGACTTCTCAAATTTTAAAGGGATCCTTTTGTATCGATAATTCGTTAGTCAGCTTCAATCACATTGAAGAAATGCAAGAATTCATTATCGAAGCAAAGAAAATTTTGGCCTCTGCTCATTTTAATTTGAGATGTTGGCAATCAAATATACCTATCACAATGATTGATGACACAGAAAATGAACCAAAAATGGTACCTATTTTAGGATTAAAGTGGGATTTAGAAAAGGATACTTTTAGTTGCAAAATCGAACAAACGCTTAAGATTAATGAACCATTCACAAAAAGGAAGATATTATCTGTAACTCAAAAGATTTTTGATCCCATAGGTTTTACTACTCCTGTTACATTAATACCTAAATTAATTTTACAAGAAACATGGATCCAGAAAATAAATTGGGATGAAAAATTACCTCTATCGCTAAACAAGCAGTTTCATACTTGGCTAAAACAATTACACTTACTTTCAAAAACCGAAATTCTCCGATGGTTAAATATAGATTACGAAAACGAAGACACAATAACACTTCATATATTTTCGGATGCCAGCAAACGTGCTTACGCAACTTGTGCATTCATAAGAGCAGAAACTGTTGAAGGAATTAAAGTGCAATTGGTGAATGCTCGAAGTCGGGTAGCTCCCATTAAGGAATTGACTATACCACGACTAGAACTCCTTTCTTGTCTAATTGGTGCTAGACTTTCAAAAACTATAACCTCTGATTTAAAGATAAGAAATTGCACTACAGTATTTTGGAGCGATTCGTCAACCGCTCTAGGATGGATCAGAAGAGACCTAGCCTGGGGAACATTCGTTAATAACCGAGTCCAAGAGATTAGATCTCTTACTAAAATTTCTGACTGGCGACATGTTCCTGGAAATATGAACCCCGCGGATCTTCCATCCAGAGGATGCTCTTTTGAGCAACTACAAAGATCAAAATGGTGGGAGGGTCCATCATGGTTGTACTTATCCAAAGAAGAATGGCCTCAAGCTGAAGAACAGCCGGATGAAGAAATATTGAACAAAGAGAAAAGAAAAACAATTTTGAGTCTTTTAGACAAGGAAAAACGAAATGACTGTTATTACCATAAATTCTCATCTTATAGAAAAATAGTAAGGCTTTTAGCTTGGATATACAGATTTTTGTACAACACAAAAAATATTGAGAAAAATTTATCACCTATAATTTCTGTAGATGAATTTGAAAAAGCTGAAAAAATACTGCATAAATTAATCCAAAAGGAATCCTTTGTAGGCATAGAAGATCCTAAGATTCGCTCATTGAGACCTATCAAAGATAGTTATGGAATTTTAAGAACCCAAACAAAAATTATCCAACGTGAAGACAGTGAAAACTTTTTGTATCCTGTTATTTTGTCATCTGACCACCCAGTTGTACAAAGGTTAATACATGAAACACATTTAGAGAATCAACATGCTGGAGTCAGCATATTAATGGCTCATCTTAGAGAAAAATTTTGGATATTAAAGTCAAGAAAAAGTATTGGAAACATCATCAGAAAATGTGTTAAGTGCAAGAGATTTAACATGCCTAGAATAGAAGTTCAACCAGGAATGCCACCTGAAGATAGAGTTAGAGATGGAGCCATTTTTGAAGTCGTTGGAGTTGACTTAGCAGGTCCACTTCATCTCTCTGATGGGTCAAAGTCCTGGATAGTTTTGTACACTTGTGCAATCTATCGTGCCATTCATCTTGAATTAGTCACCTCACTGTCCACTGAGACTTTCATTCAGTCTTTTCGAAGATTCATAGCCAGGAGAGGCAAACCTTATGTAATATATTCCGACAACGGAACAAACTTTGTTGGCACTAACAGAGCTCTTGAAAGGATAAATTGGAATACGATATGTGCTGAAGCCTCCTCTCGAAGAATACGATGGAAGTTCAATCCACCTACGGCATCCTGGTGGGGTGGATGGTGGGAAAGACTTGAGCGAATGATTAAAGAAATCTTAAGAAGAATTTTAGGACGGTCATCATTGAGTTACGAAGAACTAAATACCATTCTGTGCGACTGTGAACAAATAATAAACTCTCGACCTATCACCTATGTTTCAGAAGACAACCGAGACCCCGCACCACTAACCCCCATGATGTTCCTACAGGAATTGCCCTCATCAGGAATTCCTGATATTGATTCAGTGGATTCCAAGCTTTTGAGTCGAAGGGCTAAATACAGACAAAGAATTAGAGACAATCTACGCAACAGATTCCGGAGTGAATACCTCGGACAATTACGACAGCATGCTCTGAAGAGAGATGTGCTTCAAAAATTATGTGTTGGAGATGTTGTTCTCGTGGAGGACATAAATAAACGGCGCCTTCATTGGCCTCTGGCCAAAATAATAGAGATATTTCCTGGAAGAGATAATGTTGTTCGACTAGCCAAAGTGAAGACAGACAATGGAATTTTTCTCCGCCCAATACAGAGATTATTCCCTCTCGAGATCTCTCAGTCTGAAGATGACCCTCTTCCAGGAGGAGACCTACTTCACAAGCAAGCGTTTCAAAGGCAGTCTGCCTCCCCTATTGCTGGACCGGAGCGACCATCTCAGGATGCTGCTTCTGCTTCTTCATATGTGACCAGGACTGGACGAGTGATTAAGCCCCCTCAAAGACTTGGCTTGTGATTGAGCTTCTCAGAGTTTCGAACCTCAATGGTGGGAGAATGTTCCGTTCTGCTACAAGCTACGCCACCGAGCTGAGGAAACCAGACGTTTTCTGAAGGGAAGTGAAGATTGGAGCGGGAAAACAAACCTTTACGAACTGAACTTTCGAACTCATCGGTCGTGTATATCTCCTTTGAGTGATAATTGTATTCTAATTCAAGTGTCAAATTTAATATCTGTAGATAATCTTATTTTAATATAATTCTGCAAAATAATAACAATTTTGGACGTCATTCTTTGATGTAGTTATTGTGTAGAATTTCCGGAACAACTCAAATTGCCATTTAGGATTCGGAAGCGAAACGGCAGATTGATTCATCCCGCCTTTTGGATTCGAAAACGAGGTAAGCCTTTTACCTTGTTTATTTTCGCACGTAGAATTGATTTTATGTATTTCACAGTGACTGTTAATAATTTTATTCATAGAATTCTTAATTTGAGTAATAATTATATAACTGTTCTTCGTATTTTTAGTTATGTTTTCAGGTTCATAAATAATATACAAAATCCTTTGTATAGAGTATCTGGGCCACTTGAAGTAAATGAACTGAATCATGCAGAAAGTGTTTTAATTAAAATGGTTCAAAAGGAGGAATTTTCAGCTGAGATTAAGTGTCTAAAGCAACAAAGGAGTGTTCTTCCAAAGAGTAAGTTAAAATCCCTAAATCCATTCTTAGATGCTGATGGAGTCATGAGAGTTGGAGGACGCTTGGGTAACTCAGGTTATAATTTTTCTAAGAAACATCCTGCTATTATGCCTAAAAATCACAAATTGACTTTATTAATTATTGATTATATTTATGTTAAATATTTTCGTGTAGGTGCTGTCACTTAAATGGCTATTAAGTAAAATTATTGGTGTATCCTTGGAGATGATAAAAAAAAAATTCGTATAGTTCAAATAAAAACTCAATTTGGTGTATTTAAGAAATCTGTCTCTAAAATTTGTATATTACCTGTGTCTAAATAATATATGTAAAACTGTGTTTTTCTTATTGATAATTGTAAATATTATTAGTGTATTTCTTTGAAAGTATTGCCATATTCATTAATTGTGTGCTGTGTTAAACTGAGATTTTCATATAATTTAATAGTGTTCTTTTTGCTTGTTTGCTGATAATTATTGAATATGTATCTTCAAATTTTGTGTAATTTGTGAAATAGTGTTTTACATACAATGATTGAATGTTTAAACATGTCAATGGGGGCCGATATGTTAACGCTTGCATGCGCTATCACCGCGCCACCTGTAAATGAGGAGTTTGGTAACTGTGATTCTAACTGTAACTGAGACAAGAGCGGGAAGCGCTCATCGTGTATACGAGGGAAGTGGTAAGACGAGCTATCTGTGAAGGCACCACGTGCAGGTGTCTTTTGTGAATTATTAAAGAGATATTTAATACAGTCCACTAAGTGAGTACTTATTGTGCAAAGGACCTATGGAACTTTAATATTGTGTAGTGAAAGATTCAGATCTTAAATGAGTCATTTTTGAGAATTTGAAATACCCATTGACATTCTGTCAGAGCATCGATACATCCTCGCGAGCATTAGTTTCTTTTTCATATCTAAATTTTTATTTTAATTATTCAGATAATAAGCCCACCTGACCATTACTATTGGCCATCAATCGTAATTGTAGCTAATTTCATCTTTGGTTTTATGGCATGATTGCTTTGAAAAAAGAAATAGATTATTATGAGAAATGTTTTTTTTTAATGGTTTAAGTATTTGATTATTGAAAGTCTGTATTCCGTTTGTAAGATTCTTAGGAAAAAAACAACAACGTACATATATTGCCTTCTGGTAAAAATTCGTAAACAGTCAATTACAATATCACAGAAATGTTTTTTTTTTTTTCTTTCTCTCTCAATCTTTTTCAACAAATATTTATTGAGTACGTTGTCGTTGTAACTAAAGACGAACAAAAATGTACATTTGCTTACACAAACAAATTTTGTCAAAAGCATCCAGGAAAAATTTCCATTTAATAATAAAATTCAGAGTTTTCCCGAAATTTATTTAACTAACCTGAATATTTTCAGCTGAAAATTACGATCCTGCAAAGAAGGGTCGTTATACATCGATGTTATGTAGAGCCCAGTGCCTTATGAAATAAAATATTTTACGACGTTCTTAAAATCAGGAGTTTCAGAATAGACAATAAGTGTAAGAAATTTATCAGTATTGCTTCAAGAAATTGCACACTGATAATTATTTTCCCCCTTGATATTACTTTTATTTTATTGCTTTGATTTGATATTGCATTAGTGAATCATTGTACACTGATAATTACTTAATTTTCCATGATATTATTTGAAGTGAGTTAGTGAATGTAAAAGATTTTTGGCGCAAGAGCCAGATGTGGCTATGCTGCGCCAAACAAGACTTAACTATAGTCTAAATATGAAGAAATTGGAAAAAATAGACAAAAATTTGAAGACAAGAAGAAAGGTTGAAAATAGAGAAAGATCATTAAGGTATCCCGCGAGTGCGTCACCCGTGTTTACCAAAGACAGTAAAAAACCATAGGAAAGAAAAAGATCACTGGATGTCTCGGGGTCATGATGCCCGTACTTACCTAAAGAAGGTCTCCTGATATAATCCCCAAGGGGCCCGGCTATACCCCCAGACGCTGGGTACCCTTTTTAGTCACCTCTTATGATATTTTATTGCTTTGATTTGAAATTTAATGAACTGATTTATTTGCTTAGTACAATTTATTTTAATCCCCTTGTTAACAGAATGCGTTTTGTTTTACTCAACTTTTTTTATCGCTTCGGTTATAATGTTCCTTATTTTGCATTTTGAGTATGTTGTTAGTTTGATTTGCCAATTTGAATTAAATTGAATTCTGAGGTGCACGAAGTTAATAAGATTGAAGGGTCATTATATGTGTGTGTAGGATCTAGCTAAATGAATCTTTCTATACCTGGAGCTTTAGTGGACAGTCAGGTCCTGGCCCCTAGTTAATATTTTTGCTGTTCTAAATTTTTCAAACATGTCATTTCTGCGGAAAGGAGAAAAGACTGACCTTATTAAGTTCGCAATTCAGTTGAATGTAATTGAGGCTGATGGGGAGGAGCTTAAAAGAATTGAGCTAAAATCTTAGCTAGTGATGCATATGATGCATACAAAGAAAGGCTATAATTTGTAAAAGGCATCTTCTTGGGAATAGTATTAAATAGATGAGATGAGAAGAGTGAACAAAAAAGACAGATTGTTTGAGCTACAGAAACTGCTACTGCAAAATGAGACCCAGAGAGTTGAAGGTCCGAAAGCCCTACCTAAAACAAGGATCGAACTAAAAGAATTATTATCGGCATTCAATCCTGAAACCGATTACATGGACATGTTCTTGACATTATTTGAACGCCAAATGAAACTTCTAGACCTTGATAAAGATCTGCGGCTCTCTTATTTCATTGGAGCCCTCCCTGGTGAGGTAACCACCCTTATATCACGTGAGTCGGAGGAGAAAAGCGAAGGTTACCCTCACATTCGTGGAAGGCTTTTCAAGCGGTTCAAATTAATATACACCCGTGTGGTGACCGGTTGAGAAAGAATTATCCCATTGTAGCTCATGCATGTCGTAAGAAGTGACTAAAATGGGGAATCAGCGTCTGGGGGTATAGCCGGGCCCCCTGCCCCTGGGAATTAAATCATGGGACCACTTGCCTTCTTTAGGTGGGTACGAGTATCATGATCCCGAGGCCCCCAAGTGATCTTTTTCTTTCCTATGGGGTTTACTGTCTTTGGTAAACACTGGTACCGCTTCCCCGGGATATCCTAGCGGTACTTCTCTATTTTCGACCCTTCTTGTCAATCAATTTTTATCTTTTTTTTTTCAATTTCTTCACGTCTAGACCACAGTTAAATCTTGTTTGGCGCAACATAGCCACATCTGGCTCTTGCGCCATTAAACTTCACTTTTATTCACTCAAGTTAATGTTAGAGAAATACTGAGAACACAGGAAGAGTTCAAAAAGGGACCTGGAAGGATTTCTATTTTGATATCCAAGCCTATATTCAGTGAACTGAAAATTGATTCTTTTGAAGGTTTGCAAAACTTAGTGATTGCTTACCAAATGAAAAAGAGATGCTCTCCAGAGTGTAAAGAAAATTATCCAGACATCTGTGAAGAACTTACCTCATCTGAGATTTTAGCATAGAAGCTGGAAACTTTTGATAATATTCGATACTCCTTACCCGGTGGACCAAAGAGGTAGGCGAAGGAAAACGAGGCCCTGACAGATAGAAACCACAGTACTTTCAGGAAACTTGAATGCTTTCATGAAAAGAAATTTTCCCGTATTGTTCCATATGAGAAATACCCTCTCAGATGTTATGGCTGGGGGAAATCAGCAATAATCAACATGTAACCTCAATTCATCACAAAGAGCAGAAATGGTAACCAACCATGTAAATGCATATGTAGTCAAGGCTACGATCCTTCTATTGATAGTATTCGATGTAACTTTCTGTGGTAAAAGAGAGAGTATGTGCAGGTACAGGATCTTCACATTCAATCACTGGAGTAAAATGTATTACGTATTCAAACATAAGGGACTTTCCTCCCTGGAAGCCAATTTAACGATGAGCTTGGCAGATAATCAACAGACCATGGTTGAGGCCGTCTCAACCCAAGTAGTGGTAAATGTTGAAAGAAGATCAGTCCTGACCAGATTTATCACTCTCCTCGAGGGAAAAAGAAACCGAACCCTGCTAGGAACAGACTTCCTTAGTTGATGGTGCGGTTCTGGATGTAAAGAATACCTGTTAGTATTTCTGGGACAACCCACAGATATCCTTTTGACGAAGAATAAGACACCCAGACGATGTCCCGCAATTCTTGGCAATTAAGAGAGGGGGAAGATGAAATTTTTAACAACTGATCAGAAGAAGAAACTTAACTTCTTGCTGGAATCGTACCGCAGTATCTTTGAACGCGGGAGAGAAGCAACTTATATTTTGAAGCACTATATGAACACAGGGATTAGTCACCCCCCTTTCTGTGCTCCCATACAGAATGTCTCCTGTAAAGGGAAATATCTTGGGGAAAGAAATTAAGGACCCTCTCAAAAAGGACGTCATTGAAGAATGGAAGCTTTTTTATGGAGCACCTGTTGTTCTGATCTCAAAGCCAAACAACCAGTATTGATTACCGGAAGTTGAATGAAGTCGCGGTCCCTGATAACTACCCACTTCCCCGAATGGGTGATTTATTACTAAAGGCGAAGCACATATTCGGTATATATTTCCGCAATCAACTTATAGTCTAGTTCCACCTGGTGAAAATTAATTGACAGAGATAAAATTGCTTTTGTTTGTCCATTTAGAACCTACAGGTTCAAAAGGATGCCTTTCGGACTTAAGAATGCACCCGCAATCTTTCAAAGGCTGATGGGTATCTTTCGAAGAGGGTTACCAGTGTTTGCGTACCTGGATGATATTATCATTTTGTCCCCCTTATTTGACCAGCATCTAATGGACTTAAAAACTGTGTTTGAGCTCTTGATTGATTTCTTATTGCTGGTAAACATGGACGAATGCAAATTTTCCTGATCGCGAGCCAAGTACCTTGTCTATGAATCACACCCCAGAAGTTGATCATGAGGTGACCTCTTCTATTTTAGGAATCCCTCCTCCAAAAAATATGAAATAATTTAAGTCCTTCCTGTAGACATACTCAAGGGGTACCTCAAATCTACAGGCAACTTTTCTGAGAATGCCCTCCCCCCTTGAAACCTAACTAAAAAAAAAAGGCTTCTTGGAGTTGGTCAGAGAAAGAGGCGGAAACGTTTCAATCCCTGAACAATGTTTTATTTCTCCACCAATTTTGAAGCAGGCAGATTTCTCTAAGCCTTTCCTAATTAGAATTTATGCCAGTAACTGTGCTTTTGGAGCAGTTCTCCTCCAGGAAGAAGACACAGAGGAACATCTAACTGAATTTGCTAGCAGATTATTAAACCTAACTGAAAAGAACTATTGGACCACTGAACGAAAAGCTCTAACTGTTGTTTGGGCTCTAAACAAGTTTAGGGATTAGGACAAGTTTACATACATTAATGGGTTAACCACCACGGTAGCGTCGGAACACCGTGGTTCAAAATTATGTAATCCCTCGCCAATAGCCCTCATGTTGCTTCTAGTGCGACGTTAATAAAAACTAAACTAATTGAATATCTTGACTATAAGTTAGAACAAGCTGAAATGGGTATACCGTATCAAAATTATATTATGAAACGTCTTCAAAGGAAAATTTTAATTTCGTAGAAAAGGAAAAGATAATTATACAAAGTTACTTGATTTTTGACATGGTAAAACAACATTGTCTGGAATTAATTACCTTAAATGCAGCTTAAATAATTTAGAAGAAATAATGTAGAATATAGGAAAAGAGTGAACAGGACATGCTGTTCATTTCAATTAGCCTAAAACTAACAACATCGCAAACTAAGTTTAGTTTAATTAAAATTAACGTCGCACGAGAAGCAACACACGGGCTATTGGCGACGGAACTTGTAATTTGGAACCACTGTCAAGTGATGAGTACGACACCTAAACTGGCACCCCCTCTCCCAACTTCCTCTCCACGCCAACGGGAGAACTTTGGGCCCCGACAGATTTAACGTGCATCAGCCCCGGCTACACGGTGGTCTTTAGCGGTCAAGGATCGAACCCGCGACTGAACTAAAACCGCCGGCCACGAATCCGAAACCATGACCACTAGGCTACCGCGGCCACCCGCAAACTAAAAGGTCAGCCATCGAGAGGGAAACATTCTGAAACCTGGAGACGCTGAAGAAGCTTGATACTCATGTATTCAGAGATTGAATCCAGGTCATTTCAGACCACAACATCATCTGGTCTATTTAACAAACAGTGATCCTCGTGAAGCAAAAATATTAAGGTGGGCATCGCAACGTTATAATCTAACCATATCATATCGGAATGGAACACAGCATGGTAATGCAGATGCCTTATCGAGGTTAGTCACATGATTGAATGATTTTATTAACTAGAAGCAACAACATGAAGGCTATTGGCGAAGGATCTCGTAGTTTCGAACCTCGGTCAAGTGACGAGGACAACACCTGAGCTAGCACTTCCCTCTCCCAGCTTCCACTCCACGGGTGGACTTTGGCCTCGACATATTTAACGCGCATCAGATCCGGCGGGTTTAATTAATCCGAGTAGATGATCTGATGGACATATTTAACGTCCATCAGATTATCTACTCGGCGGGGTTTTAACGACATCAAGGCTCAAACCCATGACTCGACGAAAATCGCCGGCCACGACCATGACCATTAGACGGACGGGAGTCATAGGCTGTGTTGACAAAATTCAGAGCAAATGAGTCAAATCCTATGATTACTCATGTGTGGATGTATTCATTCTCGTATACTATTCATAAATGTGTTGAGTTTTCTTAAAAAATACATTCCATCTTTGCTTGCGTCCTATTGTTGTAAATTATTAATTTCGATACTGAATTGCATAGGCCATCCCAAGCTCTTACATATAATACTTAACACTGCGTTTGTTTTGTGTGTGTGTGTTTAACTCTGTGTGTACCCGATCGTAAAAAGAGGAAGTGTAATGAAGAATACATAAAATTTGGTTTTACCTAGATTGGTGAGGAAAATGAACCAAAAGGATAATGCGTTGAATGTGAACTTGCGATGCATAACAGCAGTTTAAATCCCTCAAAATTGTAAAGACACTTAGAAACAAGTAATCCAACTTTACATAATAAAAGTGATGAGTATTTCAAAAGAAAATGTAACAAGTTGAAAAATAGAAAAATGACCTTTAAGAACTTTGTTAAACACGATAAAGATAATGCTTTGGAAGCATCGTATTGTGTCAACTATCGCATTGTTCAACAGGGTGAAGCTCATACAATCGCAGAAAGAGCTCAATTAAACCATGTGTAAAAGATGTAGTTACTTCTATGATTGGAGAAGAACATGCTAAATTGATTGTGTACCCCAGTCGGATACCACAATTTCAAGGCATGTTAAAGATGTGTCTACTTTTTGTGAAAATGAGCTCATGAGACGTTTGAAAGCTTCTCAACATGGATTTACTATTCAATTTGACAAAACTACAAATATAGCTGGATTATCGAATTTGCTCGTTATTGTGATACATATATATATATGGAACGGCTGCTCAAGAAAATATGCTAATTTGCAAAAGTCTACCAACTAAAACAACTGCAGAAGAAATTTTTAATCTTGTAAATTCATAATTCAAAAACCATGATATATCTAGGGAATTGTGTCATCAAGTAGGCACCGACAAAGCAAAGTCAATGCTTGGAAAATTGAATGTCGTAGTTGCACGCATGAAACCAAAAAAAAAATCCTCACATGAGAAGTACTCATTATTGTTTCCATCGACAAGTTCTTGTAGTGAAGAAAATGCCATAAGAGTACTTAATGATTGTGTTAAAATTATAAATTTTATCAAATCAAGACCATTGAATTCAAGACTTTATTTTCAATTTACTGTGTGAAAGTATGGGAAGTTTACATAAAATACTACTTATTGCTCACGGACGTCTGTTGGTTATCTCATGGAAAAGTGTTGGCAAGATTTTGTGAATTAAAAGATTAAATAAGAATTTTCTTAACTGAACATACAATCAATGAGCTCAGAAATTAAATGATGAAGTCTGAATTTAGAAAATTGCGTATCTAGCAGATATTTTACCTATTTCAATTAGCTCAGCACATTGCATTTTGAAAGGTAATATTGAATACTTTCATAATTTGCATAATATTTTAGATGGCAGTAACACTAATCTCTATAAAAATGTGAAAATTACTTTAGTCCAATATTTATCAGATCTACAAAAGACATTTCTTGAATATTTTCCTGTTCAGAAAGAGAAATCTCAGATCCAAAATCCTTTTCAAGACTGTGACATCTCCGAACTCCCAATAAAAGAAAGAGAACAACAAATTGATATATCGAACAATACTCAAGGCCGCGGTAGCCTAGTGGTCACGGTTTTGGATTCGTGGGCGGCGGTTTTCGTTCAATCGCGGGTTAATAAAAATTAAACCAAACGAACAACATTCAACTGAATCTGAAATTTAGTCAAGTTGACATTATGCATTTTGGGATTGGCATCAGAAAAGAATATCTTAAAATTACCAAATGATCTATGAAACATCTAACATCATTTGTTTCAACCTATGTATAAGAAAAATCTTTCTCTTTGTATGCTGCGACAAAAACAAAACACAGAAATAGACTGGATGCTGAAGATGCCATTAGGTTGCAGATTTCAGCAATGATTCCAGACATAAAAATACTTTTTAATGAAAAATAATCACATCCAAGTCAGTAATTTTTTTTTTAATTAATCTGTTATAATTTAAAATATTGTTGCTATTGTTATAATATATATTTTGAAAAAAAATCTCATTAGCTACCATTCATTATCTAATTAAGATGTTTGTATTGAGATAAAATAAAAATGCAGGAAAAATTTTGTAAATTTGAGTAAAATTAAAGCTTCGATATCCTATTTTTTCTGCTCTTTGATCAAGGGGTTCCTTCAAGAAAACGGTAAGCTCAAAGGGTTCCCCAAAGTGTAAAAGATTGAATACCTCTGTCTTAGGGAAAGGAGTAGTAGAGGTCTGATGAAATATCTAAAGCTCTTCCACCTTTGTGCCGATGAGATGACCGCCTAGTAAAGTCACAACCGAAGCTCTGTAACCGTGACTGATATATGGGCGAGTTGAAGAAACGGAACAAGATCAATTCCTCTACCCTCAGAAATTCTGGCAGGTTGAAGGCGGAGTTGCAATTGGAATTTCGTGGTAGACTTCTATAGCTTGAATTGATTTTTGATTCTTATATTTATTTGGCATCTACAGCCCCTTTTAATTGTTTTTGACCTGTTTCATTTAACTTGTGAATGTTTTTAAAATAAATTGCAATATCTTGATTTGGTGGTCACCTCTGAATCCAGAATTTACCATCACATAGTCGGATAAACTCTTTTTCACATAAATAATGGATGCATTATTATATTTTTCTGAAAAATAAGCGCGCAAAAAAAAATTATTACAAAAAAATCATTTAAACTCTTAAAAACGGGTTGATAACTTAACAATTCAAATAGAAAGTTCGATCAATTAAAAATTTTTTTTAAAAAAAAAATATTACTTTTCTCACAAGAAATCAAATTGAGAAAAAGTAAAAAAATAACGTCAAATACTAATCGATCAATTTTAAGCATAACAATATGATAGTTTAAATCTAGACGTATCGAAGTTTGTAAATACATTTAATGGGAAAAGGGCAGCAGTAAATGTATATTAAAACTTTTATTGTACTTTTTAAAAATGTCCAGTGTTTTGAAATCATATATGTTTTTATATCACAATAATGAGAATAATTCTCATTCCTAAAACAACTTAAATGCAAAGAACATAAATTTTTATGAAAGGCGCACTGTTTTAAAATAAAATTATTCCCAAAGAAAAGCCTACGTAACAATTTATATATATATATATATATAATGATTTAACTTTAATTCAATAATTTCTCTTACTATTAATTTAATAAAATATTATATCTCATTTCCTAATTCAAAAGTAAAGAGTCCATTCTTATTTCCTGATCTCCTTCCACATTATCCTTTTATTTATTAGATCACGCGTTCATAAAACTGGCTAAATTCGCGTTCCCACGATCATAAATCGGTCAAAACAATCCCAATTAGACTCCTTGTCTATTATGATATTTCCCAAGAATCCCTAATCCTGTACCACGTGTTATATGACGTTTATTTTGAAAGATCCCTGCTATATAATTTTACCAACAAAATTTCTCTCTTTTATTCTCTCCTCTCTTGTTCATACACTCTTCTCTGATGATCACCTGAGATTTTTATGGTGTTTTCGTTTCGGCCTTTGGTGGCCGAAGCCGACTAAAGTCTGAAAGTACGTAACGCTCTCTCTTATAGAATCAATAAACAATCTTATTCATATGAAAAAGGGGTAATTCATTTCGGCCACGCATTCAAAATGTGTTATTAATATTGAACAAAGATTTAATATCTACTTAAATATCATTCATTATATAAGCTGGCAGGATTCCCTAAGCTAAAACCCCAATGGACTTGAGAGAGTGGCCTTCAATTGATGTAATAACTGCAAAAACATCGATAAAAAAAAAAGAACGGATGGATTTTCAATCATCACTCCAGGAAACTTTTGGAATTGTTTACTACGGTAATTTGCGTGGCGTATCATCTCTCCAAGCAATTACAAAACACATTGGAGCTCACTACAAAATTGATGCTGTGTGTGTTTAAAGCTGTCTTCATTCACCAAAAACCACTTGAAAAACATGGAATATGTAGTGGAGACCACAAGAAAAATAATGTTTCCTCCAGTTCATTTGTGAAAAAAAAGTTAATTATGTCATCTACAGTTCTGTTTCTTCATCCTGGAATATTTTCTAGTTAGTGCAATGAATATAAGAATTTGAGTGGATCATTTATGAAATAATACAAATTTTAAAATTTATTTTGAAATTTGTGCAATCATTTAAAATAACTGTGAGAGCATTGCTTGCGGCTTAATTAAATTTGATATTGGTTTAATTTTGATTCTTAATTGTTGTGAAATTAATAGTTTACATATTTTGAAATTCAATTAAATAGATTGAAAGTGTTTTTGAAAGATACTAAATCATGTGTAAGGTTTACAAAAGATTTGGTATTATTCTGTTTTGAAAGTGTCTGGTTTCTAAAAGTTTTTAACTATAAAAAAAATATGATATTATATGATATATAAGTGAAATATTTTTTAAATTAGTTCTAAATTGCTTTTTGGGATTTATGTTTTATGTGAAAAATAACATTTTATTTTATGTGTGTGGTAAAACAAAAAGTGTACTAGTGTTTAATATTTCAGAATATTTTTAATGAAACATTTCTTGAAAATATAGATCGAATTCTTACTGTTGTTACAAAGTAAACAAAATAGAAAAACAAGGAAATGAATAATGTATCCTATATAATTGCATGCTATTTAAATTGTATAGAATCGAAGCATAACAAAAAGTATTTCATTTTGGAAGTTGGTTACAGTATACAACTGTAAATTATGGTTAAAATAACCAAATGTATTACAAAGTACAATGGAGTTGTAAATGTTTTTCAAATTTATAAAAATGATATGGACAAAAACATAGCAACATTTTATTTATATGAAACATTCCAAACTTCTTTAGGTACCTAAAATTTTAGTGTATACATTATTTATTTATACATTTAACACGAATTTGCATTAAACACGTGAAAGATACATGGTCAAAGAATAATTATCTTGTATAAAAAGACCTGTAGATCAGAACTTAGAAACAATACATAAAATCTTTAAAATATATTTCAGAGAAAAGGCTGTAAAAGGCAACATTTCTCACAAAAATATGATGAAAAACCGTAAGGGATGTAACACATGCACAAGTTATATTTAAAAACTTCATAAAATAAAAAATAAAATTTCACAGACAGTATGGTATCTTATAAATATAGTTATTAGGCATATAATAGAAAAATATTACTCAATAACCACAATCGGTTAATAAACTTGAAACAACGCCCAGCATTATACAAAAAGTTTCTATGAAATATATAAATATTTTAGTTGGCATATATATTTTCAAAACTGGTAGTTGAACAGAAAAAAAAAAAAAAAAAAAAAAAAAAAAAAAAAACACGTCATGAAACTTTCTGTTTCACCTGGCTTGCTATAGTAGCAAAATTGCTAACACCCGGATCATCAGCCAAACTTATAAGGTGTGACAGAGATTGATCAGAAATAATCTTGTAAGCAGGTTTTAAAATCTGTAATAAAATTTGAAAAAAAAATTACAATTAAACAAAAGCGAATCTAAAATTTGATAATTTTCGAAGATTTCGATGTAATTAAATATGTGACAGAATAGCATGAGAAATAAAAAATTACTTCACAATCAAGTTTTTAAAAAATAACTAGGCTAATAGTTTTGATAATGTTTAATAGAAAATAATTTTCCTAACAGGCAACTGAAGTTTCCCAATTCAATATACAGGGTAATTCAAAATGAATGATCGAATTTCAAAGTGCTATAGTCTTATAAATAAACGACACAGAATTATAAGTAATGCATGAATACAAAAGAAAACTGTGGAAGTTTATTTACAAGTGTTTGATATAACTTCCCTTAGTTACACGTTTAATGTCAATCTGGTAAATGAATTCATGCCAAGACACGTTGTGACGTTGCCAATTGACTATACAGCAGCATAAATCCATTGTTTAATTTCACATAAATTAGCAGGCCATGGTGGCACATACATTTTAACTTATACAAACCCCCAAAGGAAGAAATCACATGGGACCACATCAGATGACTAGGTGACCATCTGTATGAAACGGCGAGATTGCTTCGTGAAAGGTTCTGAAACAACTTTCGTGAAATAATTTCACGAAGAACACACGCAGGCCACCTATAGTTCACGATATAAAACTTCTACAGTTTTCCTTTGTATTCATGTATTCGTTTATTTTTGAAAATATGGAATTTCGAAAGAGGATGATTCATTTTGAATAACGATGTACGTTAAGATAAACCATGCTGTATTGAAAATTATTGCGGTTATCTATTAATGCATTGCTCAACTATTTGAAATTATAAATGTCACGTTCATTCATTTAGAAAAGAGAGAAAGTATGGCCACGTCTTACATTTTACAGAAATGAAGTTTACAATATTTTCAGCTTGAATTCATATAAAAGAAAATTCATTAAAATTCTGATAAGAAAGGATACTCGATGAACATTTTCTTTAAAAATAATTACTTAACATTTTCTTTAAATTTAATTACTTAAAACACAAGATATTAGCAATATTTCATTGTCAGATGTGTCAATTTATTAGGTGCTTATGCTTACACGGAGCTTGTTATTTATCTCAAAAAACATGAAACAGTACACAAAGGTGCAAATTCCTTTCCCCCAAAAAGAGAATTACAGTGTATTTTACGATTATTTATCTTTACGAATATATTATAGAGCCGACATAACTAAATCATTTTATTTTAGGAAATTAACATATTTTATAGGAGGACAATTATTGAAATTATTCTATTGAATTTAATGCACAAAAATATAATCTTGCAATACATCCAGAACAATATATTTTTATACACAACAGAAAAGAATAAAATAAAAAAAAAAAAATTGATACCAAGTACTGTATGCATTTAATTTTGTCAACAAGACCATTTAATTTTTTTTCAATATTTTAATAATTTAAAATTTATTTTATATGAAGTGTTGTGTGTGTATGATATATTCTTTTATAAATTATTTCATATAAAATGTTCCATAAATAAGAAATAGCTATTCATAAAATATAAGTAAGTTATGTATTCATAAAAAGTAAAAGGTTATTTAAATGTTTAGAAAGATGTTAGAAATTCTAAAACATTCATTTAAATCTTAATCTGAAAGAAATAATGTTGCTTTAGAGTTCAATAATCCACATAAAAGGATAAAAAAAAAAAAAAAAAAAAAAAAACATACCTCTCTAAAAATAGTAGAAGAAAGAACATCTATCTGAGAACCAACATCCCTCATATCACCACTGTATCTAAAATTTGATTAGTGCATGTATTACAACTTACTGTAGAGATTTTGATTTATAAAAAAAAGGAATCAAAACATCATCTTCAAAAGGAATCTAAAAACACTAAGCAAAATCTACGACTAATTCACATTGCTACAGGTGACTTAAAAGATCATGGTTAAAATTCTTTATTTCAATTAAAAATTCAAAACATTATATTAAATTAAGCGTTGAACAGGGAAGAGGAGTATAATAACTATAAACAATTCTATAGCATGTTGCATACATACACGAACTGGTGTTTTTTTAAGTAATAATTAAAGTAAAAGTGCTAGAACAATAAAAATAATAAATAATATACTTATAATGTATATAAAAGTAAAATAATTAAAATTTTGTTCCTATTTTATTAAGAATAAACATGAATTAAAAATTCATGTCCTGAAAGTATATTGACAACTATAATTAAAAGAATCATGAGTTCAGGCTCAGAAAATTTTCATATTCCAAGCATTTTCTATAATGTAATTTTTGAAGAATATAAAAAATGAATCAGTTTTTCAATTTGAAGTTTATTGTGAACATTGAAGTTTGTGACTCGCAGTAATTGAATTCTCACAAGATAATTAAACAAAATTTTGGATTTTAAAATGCGAAGGTACAAAGGTTTCAGAAATTTCTAAATGTATGCAATACTGCAGATCTGGTATATATTGTTATGAACTTGAGATGACGCTTCCCTGCAATGGTTCTCTTCCGAAGAAAAATACACATTTACAGAGATTTCATCAGAAAGCTAAGGGAAGTTTAAGCAATGGCCCCTTAACCTGGGTGACAAATCGAAGATCCCCGAAAGTGCTGCAACCTAAGTGAAACCGCGATTGGGATAAAAGTTATTGACTTTTCTTGAATTGCCATGTGACGTCATACCTGGCCGAAACAGGTATAAATACGCCGAAAGCCACAGTTAGTCAGAGTCTGTCTATGGAGTCTTAATTTATTATTCCGAAAATATCACAAGTCCATGACAAGTCATAAGACATGCTATACGAGTATAACAATCTATTTGGACCAAATTACATCGGTAGGATAAATTAGTTCAAATATTTATATAATGGCATCATATTTGTGAAAAACAAAGACATTATAAAATTATCTATTCATAATCCAAAAGATAAATCAAATTTGAATATATCCATTATTCATAATATGAGCATTCTGATTTGTTTAACTTCATTCAGTGATGTTACTGACTGTGACTGAAATATCTTCAATGAATTTTTACATTTTTATTTTATGCAGAAATCATGACTGAAGGGCAATGAGAATAAATTTGAAAGTTCCCTTACAAATATCAAGAACAATCTTTTTTTTTAGTTATTTTTATGTAAAAAAGATAAATTATGCTCCAATTGACTTTAAAATTTTACACACAATATAGATGTATATTATGAGAAGGTCAATACACATAAAATGTTTTCCAAATAAATATAATTAAAGGATACTCTAAAAATTAAGGAAACTATTTTGTGTAATATACAGTGCAATGATATAAGTAACTAAAGCTTAGTTTCTTCAATAATCATCTAATTTTTTTTTTTAATTTGTCTTAATTTGATCGTTATTATTTGGAATTAATAAATGTTCAAATTTATTAACTATATATATGTTTAAAAGAATAACCACTATAGCATCATTAAATATGCCATGATTGAACACATTTACTCAACAATTTTGATGCAAGTTAAGACATTTAATACATTCATTTTTGCATAATTTAACATTTGTGTGAGAGTTTTTTTTACAAAGATAAAAGGCAGCATTAAAACAAAATTTAGCTTCAAAATTTTTGTCGCAATTTATATATTTATAATCTGCAAAAAACCATAACAGCTCACTTAGATTATTGATTTTGTGTTTGTGTGTTTAAAACTTTATCAAATATTTTAAATTCAAGCCTTATTTCAAGTTTATTTGAATACTAGAAATATTTGTGTGATGATAATGGTATTAAGTTCTACTGGTTATTTAACATCTGATATGTGGTTTCTTCTTTCTACTATCTCATAAAATTAGAAAATTATGTAAAATAAATTCATTAAAAATATGATGCTAACTGAAATAAACTGAAATATATTCAGCTAATTATCTCTCCACAAAATACATTTTAAGGAATTTTTACATTCAAGGCATACATTATTTCAGGTTTGCTTCATATATATATATAATGCTTTCTCATACCTTATATATGTCCAAAGGCATAGGGTTAATAGCACCACTCCCATAATGAGGTTACACAAATTAGCAAGGGCAATCATTCCAATCACACCAAATATTCCAGATGCAAAGTACATTATTAAAACTAAAGTGAAAAGTGTTGCAGGAGTTTTTGCAGCAGCAAATATGTTCTTCCCTTCATTATGCTTTTTATAATTCTGGTAAATATAATCCAATTCCTAAATGAACAAAGTGAATAATTATAATTAATTGTATATTTTTTAGATATACAAATCTAGAGAAACGTGCTGTAATGAAGAATAGAAGATTTTAAATTTATTTCAAAACTGAACTGTAATAGAGTAATTATTAATTATACTTTTAAAATCACATATTGGCAGAGACAAAATTCAGAAAACACATACAAAAATAAATTTGCAAATGCAAAAGCATAAATGAAAATTTCTGAAAAAAGTTAGATTGTTCAAAAACTGTTTCAACAAAAAAAAAAAAAAGTTAGATTGTCCAGGTACAGTGTGTTTGGACAAAAAATAAACATTTTTTTTTTATGAAAATGCACTTAACTTATTATCCAAAAGCACAAACTCTTACAATATACGAAGAATGAATGGATAATTATGTGCTCTGTACAAAGTACTCCAATTTTACATTCTGCATACTGAATTTCCCATAAATGATAACTAAACATATTTATAATTTAAACAATTTAGAAATTGAAATTGGTGTTAAAAGTCACTGTATATGAACAAAATTATTCCCTGTCGACCTATACTAATAAACGCTGCTTATAAAGTTTCTGCAATCTCACTAATGAAAACATTCATCTAAAAAACAGGTGAGGTCTTTAAGATGAATTAATGCCTTTATTTAAAAATAAATTCATTCAGGCAACTAACAATTGCAATGTTTGTATGTTTTTACCAGCACCGGTTAGATATATAAGCTTTTGTCAAAACGAATGCATTCTTATCATCAGCATAATAATATAATGAATATAGTAGGTTCAAAATTCTTTAACCCTTAAGAAAAACATTAATAAACAACATCTTTTGATTACGTTAATCACTACATAATTTATGTAGCAACGATATTGCCAAGGGGGAAAAAAAGGCACACTTTATATCAAAATAAGTTATAAGCTCTCACTAAGGAGCTGGATGGCGTCATATAATTAAATTACGTCTTGACTAGCATTGAGCTTTTCGCTAAGTATCAGATCAATGGTGGATTTCCCATTTAAAAAGTGAGCTAAGAGGAATATGTTTCTATAAAAAAAATTTATGCAGATAATTACATTTCTTTTACCATTCCTCACTTTTAGTATTTCAATGCCCCTCTTAAAATCAACTCAAATTATTTCTTTCAAGGTAGCTATAAAATTAAATATTTTTTTTTACTAGTTTATCTTTTTAATATTATCTCACTCCAACCTTCAATGAACAGTACTCACAATACAGTTCTTTTCTCAGGAGAATAACACCATGGTTGATGAGGTATTACTGTATTTGTAATATTTAATGCTTCTCACTAGCATTTTATACCAACATATAAGCTTCAAAATGAGTAACGTTATTACATTTATACAGCAGCTGAATTACATAGTTTTTAACTGTTTGAACATAGGACCAATGACAAATTGATTACTATCAGAATTAGATAATGTCTTTATTTATATTGTCATATTTTAATTGTATGCTTATATTTGCACAAAACCTGTATTTTGTACACTTCATTTAAGGGAACATTTATTTTTAAAAAGTGCATAGATCGGGAAGTTTAGCTTTTGTTAATTATTTAGAATAATTTGTAACTAATGTTCCCAAGCAAATTTAAGTTGATTGAAATTTTTCGAAGATTTCAATAATTTTAGTGACTTGTACACATTTATTCTATTTTTACTTGTCAATGTGAACCAAAAAAAAATTCATATTTTCCATAATCGATTTTATTCATTCAATTTATATATTTATATTGATTATACGGTAATATTCTTTGAGAGCTCTTTTAAGTTTACACTTTTAAAAGACTAATTTATAATGTTTTCAAAAATTTCAGTGGACAGTGCCTCAAAAATTAAGCATCTAGATTTTTCTACACACATTGCTATAATTTCTACTACTTCATAAAATATATCTTTGAAAATCACTTATTCTAACTTTCTAAACATGCTTTCAAAAGTGTCCATAAGGTTACACTGATCCATCAAAATAAGCAAGATTCCAAATCCTCTTCCAACACTCAAAGTGCTTCCTTCATTCAAATGTTACATAAATTACAGACTTACACTAATTATATTCAGATGTTTCATGAGTTGATGATTAATAAGCTTCACAGAACCAAAAAAAAAAAAAAAATTAAATTGCCTTAGAAGGCAATAATAAAATCTATGTTTTTAGAAAAATTCAAGAGGTTTGAAGAACATAGCATATTTATAAGAAAATAAGATTTTTTTTAAATAAATATATTTATATAAATATTAAATTTTCAACTTTTACTAAACATATGGAAAATTTGCTTTACAACACAAGAAAAATACAAAATTATACCACATCAGATGAAAATAGCCCATCACAAAATTATATTTTAAATATATCTATAAGATTAAGAAATTAAATTTGAATAACTTTCTCAAAGAAATTTCAGTAAATAAAAACAAAAAGTATGCAAACGTAATAAAGGAATATCACCTTTAAAAGTCTCTCACAATACTGGCGAGAAAATTCTTCACCACCCATTTTTCGGGTGTAATTAAACAGTATCTCACATTCATTCTTCAAATGTTGATGGTGGAGTTCCAGTTGAGCAGGTCTTATGTACGGCTGATCACCACCACAAATCTGAATTAATTCAGAACAGAAATTTTTTAAAAATCAATATTTGAAATACTAAAACATATTTAAAAGCAAAAATTTTTTTAATGAGTTAGAAATTCGCATAAATTTTTTTTCTAACTTTTATTGTACCGATTCTAACTCAGAAATCATTTCATTATTTAATGTTTGGCGATAAAGAAAGATGTATTCTTTTTCATGAAACTTAAGAATTCCTTAAACATTACATCATATTTTAACGAAGTATTAAAAAGTTCATACACTAGCAGAAATTGATAATGTTACACCCATATGGAGTTCTAGAAATTGAATAAAATTTGGAGCAAATTATCCACATATGAAAGTTTTTGCAAGATCATAATTTCGTTTAAAATCATGTAAAATTCTAAAAAATACTCGTATATAAAGCCTTTTAGTGTAAAAAAAATTGTCATGTTAATTTTTTTGCTTGTGAATAATGTTGTTAAACAAGATTTTTTACTATTCCACAGATTTTTAGTTACAAAGCATGCCAGGTTGTAGAAACCCTATACCCAAATGTCTGACTTTGAAAGGTGTCAGATAATCGGTATGTCTAAAATGGGACCTACACACCATGAAATTTCTAAAAAAAAACTTGTCACAGTGCCATGACAATGCAAAGATTGGTTACATAGTGGAATCAAGAAGATTACTGCATTTGCAGATCCGATACAGGGCCACAAAGAAGGACAATACCATGTGATGAACATCACATTATAGAAATTGCAATTTCTGATTTAAAAAAAAAAAAAAGCAAATGCAACACTGATCCAAGCAAGAGTCACGAATAGTTATTTCACGAAAAATTATGAACAGATTGCTGAATACTGGGCTGCCTTTTCCAACCACTCCGTGATGCAGTCCATGATCCAATTTCACTATCCTCAAAAATAGGCTTGGTTTACTGCTAGGCATAACCAGATAAGTGAATGGTGCTCAACTGTGCTAAATGACGAATCTTGATTCTATTTGGGGAAAAGTGATAGCGGTGTTAAATAAGAAATTTTTTGGGGTAAATTTTAATAAATTTAGAAGCCAAATACTTATGAATTTAGTAGATATTCATTAAAAAAAAATGAAATTTGTTCTCCTTATTGAGATATTTGTGTTTACATATAACACATGGCATTATTTTATTGCTTTTTAATGTATTTTGCTTTTATACATAAATGACACTGGAAGTGAGTGATATTCATCTAAGCACCACTAATGGATTTCGTCAGACATAAGGTGATGGGGATTTTATACTTCATTTAGAATAAATATTTGATCAATGTAGCCTTTAATAATTCCACGAAGGGTAGCATTTGAAATGTCCTGTGTGTTAACTCTATTGATAATTTTTGTCGTATTTGTTGCAGATTTGTAAGCACTACTCAAAGAAACATGACTTCTTTAATTAAAATTCTATGTAAACATTACTTTGAATAAAAAACTGGCGAACAAGAAGGTTGATGTTGTTTACGCTGTTCTTTTTTTATTGCAGGAGTGGTTTATTCTTTACCTTATGATGTTGTATTTATTTAATATAATCGCATTATATTATACTTTATTTAGCCACATTTCGTAATCATGTACTAGATATCTGACTCCAACATTAGAATGACTTTTTGTTTTCTCTACAGTTCGATTTTTAATTAAAATCAGATCAGTGCATTACACATGCAGTTGGAAAAAAATATCAATGCTTTAGTTAAAAAATTACGAAATAAATCTTAAATTAACAACTATTATTTCCATTCAAGAGACGCTTTTAATATTCTTATTAATTCACTATTTATATTTATTTTTATCTTTCATGAAATTACAATTCATTTAGATAAATTGTGAACTTAAAACAACTTAACTTATGCAGCATGTAACAATTGAAATCTGAATTAATATATATTCCAACATTACTCCCCTACTAGTAACTTAGTTAAGATAAGTAAGAGAGATATCAAAAACAAACTTTAACTTGAGAGGGAACCTGCTGCTACGTCAGGCTTGAACTTTGTATATGGCCTCCTCTATCCATGAGAAATTTCAACAATCTATTCTCTTGGCTTCTCTTAGCTTATCGTGAAGGAGTGCTGGTGTTTCCTCTAGAATTTTATTAGCCATCGCCTCTAATTTGTTGAGTGATTCTTCGTTCACAATCACGATTCTGTTCATCGAATCCGATATCTTCTCTAACCAAAATGTCCAAGATTTCTCAGAGATATCGATTCCTCACAGGGAACACACTTTCCCCAAGAGTTGAATTGACATCCTGTCCCCTGATTCCAAGCCTGTACTCACACACACAAACACACAGTCTCTCCTTTTTTTTTTTTCCTTTTTTAACTTTCCCTGAAGTGTAAAATGATAGAATTTGTCTTTTCCGAAGTTATTTTGATTATCTGGAACTGAACTTCCCCTTCATAAAATCCTATTTCAGGTTTGTCAGTCCAAAATGGTTGTATCGTTACACTAACTGAGGTTACGTCTAAGCTCGAAATTCGAATTGACTTCTCGTCACATTCGAATTGACTTCTTCTCGAATTACGTAAATACATTACCACTATTTAATGCTATGAAAATAGCAGTCAAGGACACCAATATCTTCACCTGATGTTGTCGTGTTTATTCCACGCATTATTCATGTTATACTTTATTCAGCCACATTTAACAATCATGCAAAATATGTCTAACACCAAAATCAGAATGACATTTTGCTTTCTCTACAGTTCAGTGCATTACACATACAACAGAAAAAAATATTAATGCTTTAATTAAAAAATGATGAAATGTAAATCTTAAATTAACAGCTACTATTTTCTTTCATGTGACATATTTAATATATTCTTATTGAATTACTATTTACATTTATCTTTACCTTACACAAAATTGCAACTCACTTTGATTTTTTTTTTTTTTTTTGTTTTATAAAGTTTGATTATGTAGCATCATACGGCAGGAATCTGAATTAATTTCCGTCCCAACAGGTTTAAAGGAAAGAGGACTACAATGTCTTTCACCATATTAATGATCTGAAAGGAGCCTGAATATCACTAATGAGGACTGCTATTTTTGTAGGATTCCAAACCCAAAGAGAATTAATTTTAAGAAACAGAAGCATGTTTAATATTAAAACATCAATTATGCAATAAGGTTAATATCTTATATAGATGTGATTCCTGTTAAATATCCCCTATTTAATAAAGAATGCATGTCACCCTGTGTGAAAAAGACATGGAATCCATTGAATCAGAGAAACATTCGGAGCTTCATAGTGCAAACAGAATTGAATGAATGATTGAGTGATGGTGAAGTTTAATAGCATAAGAACCATATATGACTAGGTGTAAATGTGATCTAGATGTTTGAAAAAATGGAAAAAAAAGAAAAATTGGTTGATAAAAAAGGAGGGTCGCAAATAGAGATGGAACACTAGAGACTCCCGGGGGCGGCCCCGCACCCATGTTTACCAAAGATAGTAAACTGCATGGAAAAGGGGATTGATGTCCATACTTAACAGAAAAAGATCAGCTCCTGAAGACGCAAGCAGTTTTGAATGTTCTTAAGCATGATTTGGGATCAAGTAAGAACAAAGCCGAATTATTATCACGTCATCGAGAATGAAATGAGTTAGCTAGGGATGTATGTATTTCTGAATACCTCTGGTTTAGTTTTTATTGTTGTTTCTAAGGTGAGCTTAAAAGCAATACTCCTTCTAAATGGAAATAAATATAACTCCATTCTTGTAGGATATGCTTCAGGGGGAAAGAAAGTCATGTTATTTTGAAGAAGCTATTATTTGCGTTGAGGTACGATGATATTCAACGAAAAATTTGTGCCAACCCGAAAGTCATTTTCATTCTCCTAAAAATGCAAGAATTCTATACAAAGTCGTATTAATACTTGTATTGAAAGGCAATAAATATAACTTGATTAATTTCATTTTGAGATAATTTCTTCAGAGCATGACCCAAAATATGTCTGGAATGTTTCAAGAAATTCTGTCAAATCTTTTTGAATATAACACTTTCAGTTTCTACAAGTATACAATATGATAAACAATTAAACAAATTAAAAAACTGAGAAAAGTTCAAAAAGAACAAATAAACTTGTACTTCTCTCCTCTTTCACATAATTTCAGCCATGCAAAACATATACATAGCATGTATGATACATGTACATAGCATGACAATATAGCATGTATTAAGAATACATTTGAGCAAATAAATTCATAACCGATGAAAATAGTTAAAACAGCTATAGATTAAAAAAATCTTGTAAAGAAATATATAAATATATATTTTTTATAAAGAATATTCAAAATTTTCATTTTTCAGAGTAATAAAAAATCATTAAGAATTTTATAACATATATAGGTTATAAAAATATAGGCTAAATGTTTTCCTAAGCAAAATTTATAGACTATTCTAATGCTTTTCAAACTTTTCCTCGATATATGTTTTATATGATATAACAAAAATGCATCACTGTCCCAAGATAAAAAATTTCCCAAAATAGAGAATAAGTGATTCGGTTACTTTCAAATCTGTGAAAAGTCAACGAACTATCATATTATTTGAGTTTCATTGCACTCAAGATTTGAATTAAATTTTAGTATTGCTATGATTTACAATACTCTCATGATAGAGAAAATATATGATTTTATTGATCTCATATAAATATGCTGCATACAAAAAATTAATGAAAATAATGGAACAATCAACATTTCAAAAGACACAGGACATTATTTTAGAAAGCAAAGTATATAACAACCAGAATCTTGGGAAAAGTTAAGAATGTCTATTAAAAATCAGGTGGTAGTAAACCTTATATGTAATCTTTTTAAAAGCATCTTTTTTAATTCATTTTATCACTTTTATTGAGAGAGAGAAAAAAGTTCAGCGAGAATAACAGTTAGATTTAAGACTTGTACTTTTTGTAATCAATTTCTTTAAGGTTTTGATTCCTTTTTCAAATTTAAAATATTTTTAAAAATACATTTTTATTAATGAAAAGTATAAAAGTAATTAAAAACAGAGTAGGTTACAGTTGAAATAAAAAAAATGATTATAACTATACATTTTTAAATGATTTAATATTCTTCAAAAATTATACTTTTTAATTTTCAGATTATTGTAAAAAGGCACAAATCTACACAAATCAATGAAACAATAAAAACCTTAAAGTATATTAAAGAAGACTATCGGCAATAAATAAGTTTACACTTTTGATTTTTTTAAATTCAGGTATGATATCTTGATATGCATGAAATCATTTGATGTGAGAATAAATTTTGCTGCATTAACTGGTTTTCTCTTTTATAAAACTGCTTAATATGTTTTTATTTTAATAGATTGCATTCCAAGTTTTTAAAAATTTTAATTAATGAGCAGGAATTTGTTCTTTTTTCAGGAAAATTAAATACATATTTATTAAATTCATGATTGTATAAGTTTTATCTTATATTTCAATTGAATTGGAAGTTAATTTTCTTTGGAGGTATGTTTCTGTACAACATGATACAATGAGCCAAAATCCAATGCATTTTAACATCAGTTTTCATTAATGAAAGACATATTCAGATGAAAATAATGAATTAAGCACAAGGAAATAAATAACATATGATTTGAATTAACAAAAATAATAGCACATCTATATTTTTTTAAACATATATAAGATAAAGATCTTTTAATGTGCAGTGATTAACTTTAAAAGATTTTGGAAAAGCTTATGAAAAGTAATAAATTCCATCAGAAAATTATGGAACAAACCAGAAATTGAATCTTATTAGAGTTATAATTTGTTCACATTTTCTTTTCAAACAATCGATAATGAATAAAAGTTTGTTTTTGTAGTTATGTACAGGAAATATATAAGGACCGATTTTAAGATTATTTTACCCGATGTTTAAAAATTGGCAGATAGAACGATATGACTAAACGCTTATTTTTTACAATAAAAAATGCATTTAGTTGAATACAGCTCCTCCCCTCTTCAAGACACCTTATAAATAATTCAATTTAACTAGTGATAATTGCTTTCAGATTATCAAAGCATGTTGTTCATACAGAAGGGATCACTCATTTCCCTTAAACAAGTCAGAAAAGGTATCTCCTTTCTAACAAAGGAGTCACATTAGTTCGTCTTGATTTTCTCACATTGTAATTTTTACTTCTAAAAAATAAAATTAAATTAAAAAAAAAAAAAAAAACAGTGGGATAATTTTTGGATGTTTTTCAGGAGTAACGTTTTTATCTCTCCCAGCAAACCTCATATTTTCACAGGTATATCTACCTCAGTTTGCACTAGTCTGTGCAATAATTAAAGGTCCACTTATATTTTCTTAAAGTTGGTTATGTTTTATAGAAGACAATTTTGTATACAATTATCTCAGAAAATACATGAAATATGATATAAAATCACAGTTATTCAGATACTTAGTTATAAAAACATTTATAAATATTTTTCTAAACGATATTTTACTTCGCTAAAATTAATATGTATTGAAAATATATGGTCATGTTATGGTCTACAAAATCATGATTTGAATATAAAAAAAAAAGTTTCAAAGCACAACAAAATTTTCAAATAAAATCCTGTTCCTCTGAAATGCACCTCATGAAATGCATTTTTTTTTTAAATATACATGCTAAATCAAGATGTTCAATATGAAAAATCAATAACGGTGATCAAAACACCCTTACAAAAGTATTTTTCTCAATAGGATTTTTGAAATTCAATTTAATAATCTTTACATCTTAAAAACAATTTCAGTAAAAATGCAATATTTATAGCACCCTTTTCTTTTCTAATCATTAAGCAACTAATTAGATACAGAGAGATTATTGTACGAGCAAAAGGTCGTTATTAATGAAATATCCGAGACATTTAAAGATGAAAGGGATAAATGCCAAAATATGACTAAGTTAAGCAATCCATTAAACAGCATTGTTAAAAAATTAAGAGCTTTGAAACAATTGTTATGTTTTGTTGTTGTTGTTACAAATAACTCAATATTTTTTAATATATCATGAATTTAATACTGTTCTTGACCAAAATGTTCTGATTAAAAATCAAATGTTGATCAAAATGTTCTGTTCAGTAATTACCTTTTCCATTGCCATGCAATAATGATCCTTAGCATTTGTAACAGCAGCTAAGTTATTAGCTTCAGCAGTAGCCTATGAAAGAAAATATGTAATTTAGATTTTTTTTTAAAAAAAAAAGTAAAAATCAACTCAAGAAACATTTACACATAGGAAAAAAAAATTCCCTACAATTTAGACCACGAATTTGATTTACGTATCTTTCAATAGACTTAAAATCAGAATCTAAATAAATGAAATGCTATGATGGAATTAATATTTAAAATTATTTTATGAAATTATATCATCAAATTACATTATATTTCAGTATAACCCATATAAAGAGATTGCTTATTATATTCCAAACAAAGGGTAAAATGATTATTCAATGTTAATACAAATATTAAAATTCTACAATACTAGAGATAAATATCATATTTTAACTGATAAAAACTTACTGGATTTTCTTACAAAATGATAAATACCAGTGAAAAGGTCTTAAAACTTCAGATATTACAATATAATTACTTTACTATCATCATCTTGCAGTCATGAAAAAGAATTTTTTTAAAAAACTATGATGCAAGAAAAAAAAAGTCATAAATTTACTTCGAAAATTACCAATTTTCTATAATTTTAAGCCACTGCTGCACAGTAGTATTGTGTTAGCCAACAATGTACACTATATAACAAAACAAAAAGAGAAAAAAAAAAAAAGAGGGGAAAAAAACCGACGCAAAACAAGGAGTTGTCCGATGGAAACAAAAATTGGCGGATAGGAAAATTATCTACAGAATACAAAATGATTAAAATTTCAGAAAAATTGATTGTTTGATTTCAGAGTTACATAGTTACAAAGTAACGAGCTCAATAAGATGTTGACCCACATCTAGAATGGATGCATACTGGCATACGAGGTGGCATAGAGTGATAAAGCTCCCTGATGGTCTCCTGAGATATTTCTTGCCAAATTAGCTCCAATTGTCGAGCTAGGTCATCAATATTTCCTGGTAGATATAGTCGCCTTCCAATTATATCCCAGACACGCTCAATCGGAGAGAGATCATTCTGGACAAAGAAATATTTGTCAAGATGTAGGACAGTTCATAGCAACATGTGCCGTATGTGGTCTGGCATTATCTTGCTGAAAAATAACGCCAGGGTACTGCAGAAGGAATGGCAGCAAAACAGGTCTCACAATGTCGTCGATGTACTGCTGTGCTGTAAGTATGCCTCTAATGACGACCAAAGGGGTCCGGATATCAAGGGAAATAGCACACCATACCATAACTCCTGGTTGAGGGCCTGTGTGGCGTGCAATAGGGAAAGACACTCTGCCCTGGGCGTCTCCAGACACGTCTTCGATGATCGTCAAAACACAGTTGGAAGCGGGATTCGTCGCTAAACTCTATACGTCCCCAGTCAGCCTCATTCCGATCTGATCGAGTCAAGCACCACTGTAATCTGGCTCGACAGTGTGCAGGCGAGAGTGGCAGGAGGTGTAGCAGTCATTACGATCGTAGATTTCGCTCTACCGGCCGTCTGTGAATGGTCATGATGGATATTCGTGCGCGGGTCGTACGTCTGAAGGTTGATAACGTTGAATCAGGCGAAGTGATGGCTGATCTGACAATCACTCTGTCCTCCCGAACCGCTGTGACCCTATGTCGACCGCTACCATCATGACGCTGAAATCTACCATTGTCCACCTATTCTTGCCAGCATCTTCTAATCGCCGCATTGCTTCAACCCATATGATGAGCGATTCTCCGATTTGCCCAACCTGCCTTTTTCAATCCAATGATGCGACCTCTTTCAAACTCTGATAGTTGCTCGTAATGAGCTCGAATCATGCGGCGAGGCATTTTTTTCAGTCGTTGAAAGGTATCCTAAATCGCAATGCAACAGAAAATTTGACCATTAGATTGAGAATCGCTTCTTATACACAGCTGCTGAGTTCGCAGTTCCGATGCGCTGTAGCTCCCACTAATCATTCATTGGACACCAAATTTTAATCATTTGCATGTTCGGTCTAAATGTCTTTGCATACGAAATTTTATTACAATTGGGCAACTCTCGTTGCGTCGTTATATATATACAGTGTATAACAGCTTTCATAAGATAAACTTATTGAAAAGTATTTTCTGCAAAAGTAATTCGAATTTAATTTTGAATTCTTTCAAAGTTGACTAGTTTTAAATAATTTTCTAGATAAGAATAATTTTTATCTTACTATGTATCAATAAAATAGGCATTGCTTAATGAAGAATAGCAATTTTAACACATAGGTTTGTGATCTTGTTTTCATGGTTAACTGCCTAATGCAAATAAAATTATTTAATGATCAGCCTGAACTGAAGTTTCATCAAAATATTGTCTTAACTGCAATATTTTCAATATGAATTAACAGGAAAAATGATGAAGTCATACATCTTAATAGAATTGTAATATACAGAACTGTTTTTAGGAAAACATTTAGAAATTTTTTAAAAAAAAAATTGTTATTTTCATATATTATACTTTTAAACTTAATTTACTGTAGAAAAAACATGCGATTTCGGCATTATCTTTTAAATGAAATATTTGCAACTCGTGTTTTAATGAGTACGCATTTTGAATGTAAATAAATTTCATGACAGAAATTGAAATGAAGAGAGAAAAAATATTTTTAAATAAAACTTACCACTAACATTGTTTTGGGCTCTGGGAGTTCCCCACACTGAAAAATTTTTACATATGCCTAATAGAAGAATAAGACAGTTATAAACATTTCCAACTTTTGGCTGTGATTAAACTTTACGATAATGTGACAACTTTAAAAAAATATTTGTTTCTTAATTAAAGAAAAATATTATCATCTATAGCATATTTCATTAGATTTGATATATAAGTTTTCAGGGGTATTTTGATGCACTAATGAATAAATAAGAAAAGTACATAATTTATATTAATTACAGCATGAAAATTTTCATCAGAGAAAATAGAATATTTATTCACATATCTCTGACTAATTCATACATTATTTTTGTCAGCTAATTACAATGTAAAGATAATTCCTATATAAAACCTTTTTTTTTATGAGAATATTATAAAAATTTATCTCATAAATTTGGAATTGAATTAATTATGAACCCAGTATGCCAAGGTAATTTTAATTCTTAAATTAAGAATTTATAAATTAAAATAATTCCTTTCTATAATAAAACAAAATACTAAATAACCTTACACTCTTCTAAAGAGTTGCAGGAACTTCTTTCATATACAAATGCAATTCAATCTAATCAAAACAAAAAACATTAATATCCAAATAGAAAAAAGGAAAGTTAAAAAATACCAACTTAAATTATAAAAATATACTCGCTAACCATAGCAACAATAGTACTACGCTTAAAACATTCAAAATATGAGATAAAGATATTCATATTTTGAATATCTTTATCTCATATTTTGAATCATTACCTCATGCTGTATATGAGATATTCATATACAGCATGAGGTAATGATTTCAGCTATTCTATTTCAATTTAACGAAATTCTTCATTATTATTCTTTAACTATTTAGAATTGTGGAATTGGATATAACAAATAATTTGAAATTCACAACACTAAAAATTGAAAATTCAGTGAATATTAAGTATACATACCTTTTTTGTGAAAATAGACCATCATACAGGTGAAAATATTAAATACCCTGACATACGAATATTTAAGTTCCCTCTACTATTTAAAAAAAAAATTCATATATGTGATTATGCTTTCGCGAAATAGAAATCAACTACTCACACAGTGTCAAAATTCCTTTAAACTTGGAGAATGCAAACCTCAGTAGCCAGAGTACATTTTATAAAATTAAGGAAATATATTAAGGAAAACTAAAAAAAAAAAAAAATTAATGTGGTTTAGTTTTAAAGTGATTAATGTTATGTTTTGGATTGATTACTCAAAAATGACAAGTATTTTATGTATTTAATATTTACTTAACCATATGAAGAATTCGGATTTTAAATATATAAATTTTGGAATTTAAAGATCATATTTAAAAGGATCTATGAATATCTATTAATTCCTTAAAAATTATTACTTTTGCAAATAAATCAGTCGCCCAATAATGAATACACAAAATTGAAACTAAACACTGCCTGACATAGAAAATGCAACTCCATGAAGATTACACAGTATAAATGTGCAAGTTTCGGGAATACGCAGTTAAACAAATAAATTAGATGATCTCAAATGAAGTTGGTCAGGTAGTTATAGCGCAGGATAAAAAGGAAGATGGATGAAACTATAGTCGTTTGCTTGAATTGCCCCAGCATCAATCGGAGAACGAACTTAGGAGGATGGTTGAGAGCATATGGGTTTCCATCCCTGAGGATACTATATGCACGCAGGACACTATTCGCGAAGTACACTCATGGTGTTTGCATGACTCTGTATCTCGTAGAGTTGCATCTTGGATTACCATAAGAAATGGCCCTGCTTCATACCAATTCCCCTGCATTTTCATAATAGTATTAAAATAATCTTCTTGCAAACAAAATCATTTACTTACATATGCATTCCCTCTATCTGTGTATCAATTTTCATTGTATTCTACCGTTTTTTTTTCACGGTGTAGCATTATCCATATCGAATATTGTACATTCTAAAATCTATCTTGTTATGCATGAAATTTATAAGAGGTACAAATGAGAATCTTTTACACATCTAAATAATATATCACTATTAAAAAGCCATCGTTTCAGCACAGACAAATAGATTTAAGTTTTACTGACAATCAAAGTATTAAAATGACAAAATAATATAAAGCTGAAGTCAATTAGCCCCATCTAATAAGAGATTACAATAGTTCGAGAAATTTAATCAATTATGCATTCATTGAGTGATCAGGTATGTGTAGTAAAAAACATCTTTCAAAATAGTATTTAATGACAATTTTCAGGCAATCATATCATAATTAATATCTCCCGTTATTACACTGGTGTTCAAAGTTAAGAAAATTTTCATTTTAGGTTGACACAATAAAAAAATACTACACAATTTTTATAATGCAACTAATTATATGTTATGACTCCTCAGTACAGGAGTGTAAAAGTGATTAAAAGATTTAAAAATTAGTTAGTATGAGGTATCGCCTCCTCTCACAGTTATACAACTTTCACAATGTTAATTCCTGCTTGAAATGCACAATTTAAGAAACACAGTTTTCAGGTTTTAAGAGAGAAAGCAAGTTGCAACCGTTCTCCCCAAAGTATCCAAAATATGCTTTATAGCAGAGCTGAGGAGGGATATAGACAACACAGTAGTTCACTCGCAGCTTTCCAATTGTATGTCTCGATCGAATGTCGTTTTGAATTATTTCCATTGCAGAAAACAATGAAAAACATAAGTATTTCCAAAAAGTGTCATTATTTGCATTGTATACGTGACAAGTCACGAAAACTTTTCAACAACGATGTAATCATGATAGAGCATTGGGATGACCATGTTCTGAAATTTATTTCTCAAATCGGTGTTGTATTGTAAACATACAGTTCCATTTGTAACTTACACACAACTCTTTCCAAGTCTAAACTAAATGGTGAGTAAATACTAAAACTCAGAATAGTTTTTATGGTCTAATTTTAAATCGCTTTTCACATTCTGTTATCGATTCTTGTATTTTAATGGGCATATTTTCATGTTTCAGAAAGAGTTTTTTTCCTTAAGTATAGAAAAAAGAGATGTGTTATTTGACAACAGGTGTTTGTTCTGAATTCTGAGTTTAAATTCAAAAGCTGTAATATTATTATATACGTTTTGTATAAACTGGCCTTTACCTTGAATATCCATATTTGAGTTATTCAAATGCTGTAATACATCGACAAGAAAGACAAAATCACATTTCCATTGCAGAAAATAATGGAAAACATACGTATTTCCAAAAAGTCATTATTTGCGTTGCATACGTGACAATACGTGTATACGTTGTATAGGTGAATCACATTCTGTATCGATTAATTGAGAGAATGGATATTCTTTCATTTTCTCAAACAATTGAATACCATTTTTAAGTTACACTCCCTTTTAAACATACCTCCTTTACTTAACCAACATACTTATGTGCTATAAATTAGTCTCATATTCACTTTTCAGGTTTTTCAAATATTCTTTGCATTTGCAATGATTTAATGCTCAATATTTAATAAAATTAATAAATTTTATTACAGGCGTTATGACATCTGGTATATTTAAAAAAAATTGCGAAAAGATTATGTTAGTGAATTATGCAATGATTAACAAGTATTTCTTATTCTGTCATGTTCTCAATATGAATAAATAAACATTCTCGTAATACCTCCATTCATGCTTGACAATGCTCTAGTCCATCGGTTGAAATAAGGATAATCTATTCCAATGGAATTGGATAAATGCTCTATCGCGCATTGAACTGTTCTTCAACAGTTGTACTTCCTGTCACTTCTATCAATGAACTCATTTCCTTCACTATATTAAAACTGGAGTCAATTCCTCTTGTCATTAGTTGAGCTGTGTCCCCAACATCAAAACTTTCATTAAGTCCCCTGATATAATGCCCAGGGGCAGGATGCCTGGTTATAACCCCCAGACACTGAATACTCATTTAAGTCACCTCTTACACAGGTTACTACATGGGTGACAGTCTTTCCTGTAGTCTAGTTTGATAGCTCTTAATCTCTCGTGAGTTTGATCTTCTAGGGCTAATCAGTCGGTCAAGCCAAGTGTTCGATTCCATTACAGATCAGTCCCACAGAGGAACTAATGTTCTAAAACTATTGAGACATAGAAGTTCTTGTGTTGACGTGGCATGAATATGAAGTTTACAATGCCAGATCAGGTGTCGATATTGTTAAACCTCCCCACTATGATAGTGGCTATACTGAATCTGTATTTTTGAGTGAATAGAATGGTCTTCCACCGGTTTCTGCTCCAATACCAATGCTCTATGTACCATGCAAATTGAGCTCTTTGGTATATGAAAGCAAGTTTGAAGCAAAAAAAAAAAAAAAAAAAAAAAGGTCTTCTTGAAAACAAACGTCTCTCATGAGGCCATCTGGAAACAGGGCTGCATGGATTTCATGAAACAACTTGCATGCTATGGGCAAATATCGACCTTCATTGATTGTTGTGGCTCTTAGTTGACTTTGTCAAGCCGTTTCTCACTGGATCCAGTCTCAGAATGCTGCATGCTACATTCAAGTCTTCAGCTAACTGCACTTGACACTTGGCTCCCAACTATTCACCACCTCTATCCATTATCCAAACTTTGTTAGCTACTCCTTTTAACTGTTTGCTATTGAATTCCATCAAATGTTGCAAAAAAAAAAAAAAAAAAAAACCCATGAAAATCTTTTAGGTGGACAAACGAATTACGCAAATGACAGGTGCACTTACAAGACCTTTGACTCCTACATATGAATGTGTATGTAATCAGCATTTTTTTCGAGAGATTGGACTAAATATGCTAATTTTTAACACTAGTGTAGATATGATTGCGATATATAACGTAAAGGCACAAGTATAATTGACATTTCCAAGTCAAGCTGTATATATTGCATTAAAGAAATTTTTTTATATATAATTACGAGTTTCACAACACAATAATTTTTTTAAAAAACTCCTTTTTTGAAATATTAAGAATAAGTTCTCAGTAATAAAAAAAAACATACATAAAAAACATTAAGAACTTAATGCAACTCAAAGAATATGCCATGATTTAAACATAATAGTGGTAACTACCACATTTTACCTTAAAATACTCAAGCATTTCTTTACAAGTAATCTTCTTTCCATTAACTTCTTTCAAAATCAAATTATCACTAGACAGTAAATACGGGATTAAGACTTTTAGATGTTCTCTAAAATTATCAGCTATGTCTAAAAAAAAATATTAAAAAATTTATTTCATGTATGCAATACAAATACAAAAGAATACACATACAAAATATCTAATAGATGTTGAAGAATGAAACTATAAAAAAAAGTAACAAATACATAGACACTTGAACTTAATGTAGAAGAAAATATATACTATAGTATAATAAATATTACACGTGTGAAAGGGATTTTAAAAAATTAAAATAAATGTTGGAACTTAGATTCACATATTTACAAAACTGCTGTTTAACAAGATGCTAATAATCACAACATTTCTATTTACAACACATTATTACTAACTATAATTTTCAAAATTTCATTGTACTATTTTTATAATAGATTTATTTTTCTCTTCTCTATGAAAAATTAAGTTATACACATAATGGAGTTCCATTTACATTTCAGTTAAAATTTATTTTAAAATTAAACAATATGAATTGCAAATCGCCACTCTTAAAAACATACTTCCACAATTAAGGATTTTATAGATTTAAAAAGATTACCTGACAGACGACCATCAAAATGAGGATTTGTTGCTACTTTCAAACCAGGATGTGGTAACAAAAAACAAGAAGTGTCTGCAAAACAAGCACGTATATGTTTCCGAAGTTGCTGAAGTTCTGGATGCTGTTTTTCTGAAATCTTTCAGAATAATTACAAATAATAAGTTTACAAAGGTACTGATAACATTTCAAAGTAACAAAATATAGTTAGTAAAATTCAAATGTACAAGAATTTTTTTTTTAAAAAAAATGAGATCAGAAAGGAACTTTTAAATACACCATATTTATTTGATACATAACAAGTTTTACAACATAACATTGCTTAAATGAAGGGGAGGGCTTAAAATATTCAAGGTATTTTAAATGTATATAAATATTATAACAATCGTCATACAAAGATGTAGAGAAGATCTTGGATTCAGGAATTCTTTTTGTCAAAGGTAAACAAGCACATACTGAAATTTAATGTTTCAGCAATTAGTACACGATTTTCTAGGTCAATTAATAATTCAAGGATTTTTTTTTATCCCCAAACCTTTCAGACATTAATGAATATAATATGAAAATCATAGCAAAAGCTTTCTCATAGGGGATCAAACTAGCTTGAAACTTATCAAAATTAACGAATAGAGTTTCAAGTTGCACTAATTCCTATCAGTCACATTTTAATTTAGACATACATAAGTAACTCTATTAATACAGTGAATGAATATCTGTCAAAATTTATCCCATTAAGAACATGAAAAAAATATGGTTACTTTTGGCAAAAATTACGCTGAGGGAATACACAATATATAATAAACACAATACAAAATGAATTTTATACATATTTAAGATAACTAATGTTACTAATTTAAAGGTAATTATTTCCCTTTTTACTTACAGTCAATCGTTTTTCCAGAATTTTTCTTCCCCCTTGCAATCCATAACTAGCTTCATATGGATAACTCCAATCTCTTACCAGAAAGAGTAATTTCTGGAAAATGATGAAGATTTTAAAAATAAATATAAAATGCAGAAAGTCCTCATGTATTTATAAAGATAAAACGTTTTAAAGAAGGTGGTAAATGGGATTCAAGTGCGCATGAATCCACAATGATACATAAGAAACTCTAGTTTCCAATTTTATAATCATGAAGTAAACAAATACTACTGATTTACACATGGAAAAATAAGCTATATCCACAATTCACAAAACTTCATATATCTTTCCAAGATAACAGTAACATTGTTTAAGAGACTCTGTTACATAACGAATGAGTCTGGGATTTAAAAGTTCTCTTTTAATTCGTAGAAAAATAAAAGATGTTCTTTAAAAGCTCCTATTTTTGCAGGATCTTTATAATTTGTATACATTATGAAAAATGTTTTAACTTTTATAATGATTGTTTCTTTTATTTTATAAGCCATATCATAAAATAAAATGCTATAATTAATTTAGAGTAGAAGCAGCATCTTTCCACTCCCAATCTATCTTAAAAATTTCATTTTCTGATTAAAAAAACAATTTGACAATTGAAAAATCTTCTTTAAATTACTTCAGTAATATTTCTTGAGTAAAACACTTTCTGCTTCATGAGAATAGCTGCTAAGATGTTGATGTGCAAAGATATACAGAAAGAACAGACCACAAATGTATTTTTTTCTATGCCAGACACAAACAGTTGCTTATTGATGTTTGATTGATATTCATGAGGTCTCTGAGAAATGTACATCATCTGAGGGCATTATTATGAAGGTATATATATAACTACAATCTGATTTTAGCAAATTAATCTGAACCCAAAATTTACATACCTGAAATGGACGTTCTTTAGTGTCTTCCAAAGCCAACCTGCCATATTCTGTGAAAAGCTAAGAAGCAAATTACTTTAAATTAAGATTTCAATAACATAGTTAATGTATATAAATAAGAGAATTCTTGAATTTTAAAAACTATAATTACAAATGTTTAATGCGAAAAACCCGTTTTATTAAAAAATACACACAAAATCAGAATCAGAACCTGAAAATGGTGAAGGTTGGAATTCTTTCATTTCATAAGTTAAAAGGCTTAACAACAGGTTATTATAATGACGATATATGATATAAATGGATTTCTGTCATTCAACTATTTTTACCGTATATTGCTAATACGAATATTTTCTTTCCGAGAACAAAGTAAATCTGTACATCATTCAACTTTTGACATAAATCCCAAAATTAAATACTTTACGGTATTTCAGCATCACAAAAACAATAACACAGTTACAAAATTTATAAATTAAAGTCCGAAAAAATCATGGATTCATAAGCAATAATTTTGCTTTAAGATATCTATACCAGAACCCAAATTTTCCTTCCAATAATAAAATTAAATTAATGTTCTCCACCTGAGCAATCAGTTTTGGAGGAGAAATATACGCAAAAAAGAAATAATTGGATTGATCATCGGATTTTATTTATAGTACCAAACAACAAAGTTTCCATTTTTAATACTAGAAAAAGTTAGGAAAATATAAGAAATGATTTAACTATCACAAAATTAGGAAGGATTAGGCAATTAAAATTTACAAATATGGCACCATTCACTTTTAATTACCGAATTCTTCTACCCTATACCACCCCTGAAAATTCATAAAATCAATTCAAAATAAATGTAAAATATACTTAAAACATGGCAGTATTTTAAAGTGGTTGGCCATAAATATTAGAACAATAAAACGACAAAAATATAAATTTAAGTTCAAAGTTTAAAAACGTATAAATATATCTATTTTATAAATATATCTATTATGAAAATAAAAACTAGAATACCTGTAAATGCTGCAAATCATTTTCTTGTACGTTTTGAGAAAGATTATATACCTATAAAATTAATGATTAACTTTATATTAATTTTACTTTGAAAATTTCAAAAGATTTTGGACAAAATTTATTTATTACAATAAAAATAAAAGCCAAAATGAACAATAAGTAATTATGATAAATATAATAAAAAGGAATGGCAGAACACAAAGGGGACAATTTTCAAAATTCATACAAAAATATTTTCAAATGAAGATTAATTACAAAAGAAATCAAGGAGATTTATATAGTAAAAATATTTAAAATAAGATGGAAATTATTTAATTGGTGAACTTAACAGCTCAATTTATAGTTTTAAATGTTTCTTTCTCTAAAATCAGAAAACCATTTTCATACCTGGACAGAACTTGTCATGGTGCTAAGAGCAAAAATAGTAGCACAATCTTTCACTGTAGATGCACTATCAAAAGCTCCTTGAGTGTCAAGCAATAAAATAGCAACCTAAACAAAAATAATAATAATGATGATGATGTGTGACCATACTTCTATTAGGGAGACCGGAAAGTAATGTCGTTTTCCTACATTAAATTCAAACAGATAAATTTTTACCAAGTTTTTATTTTTAATCAATGATGTTATCACCCTCGTATCAACTGCCTTTTGCCATCTAGTGTGCAAATTTTCAAAGCCAGATCGATAAAAATCAATTGGTTTTCAAGCAAAATATCTGGCGATGGTATTTTGGACATCATCCGAATTTTCAAATTTTTTTTCCACTTGGAAATTGTTGTAGGCGATCGGAATAAATGGAAATCCAATGGCGCAATTTCGGGTCAGTATGGTGGGTGAAGCAATACCTCCCATCCCAATTGATAAACTTTTTCCAGGGTTTATCTAGCACGATGTCGTCTCGCATTATCGCGTAGCAGAACGGTTGTTCTGTTGACAATAGTTGGGCCTTTTTCAATTAAAGATTGATTTACAAATCTCCAGTGATCAAGCGATCAAAAAACACTTCTGTATTGTGCCATTGAAGCAATAAGTTACATGCGGTGAATCGGTTAGCTTTGTTTGTTTCGGACAGATTATGTGGACCCAAACACCTTCTCTGCTTACTTTACCAATCTGCTGCAAATGTTCAAGATTGGTAAAGAGCGTTTGACAGTTCCTCGATTGACTGCGACGGATTTGCTTCCACTTCCACTCTTAACATATCATTGTCTAAAGTTGTTGGTCCTGACCTTTGGTATTTTCGAACGTCTAATGCGTTTGGATAAACATCGCAAATATTTTTGGTAGCAACCGTTGCGTTATTACGCTCGTGAAACTCAAAAAGCATACAATGCCGGATATGTACCTTTTCTGGTATTTGGTTAGCCATTTCACCGAAAATTGAAAAAGAAAATTAAATATTTAATTACTTACGAGTAAACAAGTTACTCTAATCTTAAAATATCTTTAAGACGACTTTGAAGAACACAATGATAAATGACTAACGAATATCGATATCCGCAGAAATGACATTACTTTCCGGTCCCCCTAATGTTATATTTATTACACATTGTTAGAAAGATAATAAAAAGTAAATAAATAATTTAATTTGATATGAGATATTTCATTGGACTGATAATTGTTTCAATACTAGATTTGAATTTTTGACAGCAAAACTTAAGATTCATTAAAACTTTTTATAAGTTCTTCAATAGTCATTTCACTCCTTTTCATTAAGTGAGAAGAGAAAACAAATTCCACAACTTTAAAGAACTAGCTAGCTAAAACTAAAGCAGCACATAATTGAAGAGTAACCACTTGCAAATAAATAGAGGAAAGTGTGAGAGTAAAAGGCCCTGGTCTATCTATAAATTAAATAAACAATTTGTTTATGGGTATTACAGGTAAAATTATGTTAAAATATAAAATTATCAAAACAGTGGCTTATTGCGATAAAAATGCTTCCATACAAATGCTTAAGCGCGGAATTACAAATTTCAGAATAACTTAAACTCCAAATAAGTTTTTTTTTTTTGCAGTTATAGTAATTGTAATTATTGACAAGAAATTTGCAACCACATTACATACCATTTTCAATGTGGATCAAAACAAAAAATTCCTTTAAGATAATTATTTCTAACATGTAAAACAAACTTATTAATAAAGGTACAAATGACAGTGTCATAAAAACCCATTAACAATCTAGTTATTTGAAACATTTGAGCTAATATTCTTAAAAGATTTAATAAACTAGACAGTAAGAAAAAAAAAAAACATAAGGTTGATAAAGAAGTCTTTGTTTGATAATTCAGCCACTCACAAGTCAAATTAATTCTGAAGGATAAGTAATGAAGAAAAAGGAAAAAATATACAAAGTTTTTCAATATTTTTTTTCAAATAAAAATTCAAATAAATATTGTACGACGTATTAACACAGATGTAACTTTTATTTAAAAATATATAAAGTATATAAGATACAATATATTCTCTAGGAGTAATTAAAATTATTATAATTTTATGTGACTAAGAGAATTAATTAATTAGGAAAGTGAAAAAAAAAAAAAAAAAAAAAAATACATTTTAGTTTTCAAATTACTTTTTATTACAGAAAGACTACATCATAAATTTTTCATAACAGAATTTTCATGAAAACTAATAACAGCTGTTCTGTTACAGATTTTTCATAAAAACTAGTAGTAGTTCTGGTTACTGTTATAACGATAATTATTAGTTCATTATAATTGATTTATAAACAACACAAAGGAAGTCTTTGTTGATTGCAATTGAAGTCCCGTTTTGAAAATTTGTTTTTAAGTTTTCATAATTATGTTTAACAAGAATAATGAGTTTCAACAGGTCCATCATATATTTACTCTTGTCATGATTTATATAACAAAAGTTAGTCTACATTTTTCAGATGTAGAGGTTCACTTGCAACAAAATTTTTTGTATATCGATGGCATTAAATTTTGAGTCTTCGTTCAACCCATATTTGAATTATTTTGCTGTGCTAGTATTAAATACTTCGTTAAGCAATGTAAAAGCTCCGCGAGGTCCATCAGTTTCTGTATATATGTATTGTTTATTAAGTCACAGATGTAGTAAGTTTAGGAGAGGCTAAACATTTTTCAAAGTCAAAAACTACTCCCAATGTTGCGGTTTGATCTTACAGAAATTTTTAATGTATTGTACGTGAGTATTTATTTCAAGTTATCCTACCCAAATTCCCACACTATTCAATGATTGAATATTCCGAATTACAAATTTTTCATCTTATGATAGACGATTGCTTGGAACACAAATAAAACTTAGAAAATATTTTGCAGTTTTTGATATTAAATTGTATTGAAAAACCACTAGATTTATCACATTCCACATCCAAATAGTTAATAATTTTATCTGTCTTGTTAGAACGATATAATTAAATTTTTTTTCAAAAAAAGAAAAAAAAAGAAAAAAAGCTGACACTCTCTAAAACTGAAATTATTGGTGCTCATTCACGAATATTTACTTCTGCTGCAATAATATTATAACTGAATATTTCCCTTTTTTCGATGATGTAACATTAAACAATTTATTGTTATAAGCAATTATTTATCCCAGTAGTTATTCGATTGTTATTGATAAATTTACTTTTATTGTAATACGACAAAGCTATAAACAATTTACCAATAATCATCAAACACTTGTTTCTACAGGATGATGAATTTAAAAGAGAACCCGTTTGTTTTTTGTATTATCCACATCTATAATATATGTAGCAAGACTTTCAACATCGTTATTTATTTAATACGTCTATATTTAATGTGCGAGTATCGTTAGTCGTACTGGCTTCAGTACGAAAATGAGTAATTGCGGAAACTCGTTTTTTAAACAAAAATTCGTGTGAGCATCATTTGCAATTTTTAATCAGATTCCGCGTATATGATTTGAGAAAATCTTCTACCTCTTTAAACGTTTTTATTATTATTTTATTTTTGAAAACTCATTTCAGAAAATTATGAATGGCAACAATAAAAATCATCTGCATGAACTAATTCGTTGATTTAAATGAAAATGGCTCGTTAACCTGTGGAAGAATGTGTGTTTTCCTTTATGATAATTAAGTTATGTCTAAATCATTTTAAAAAACGCGAGAGAAATTTCATTTAAAGTTTCTATATAAAGACCAATACCTTCAAAATGCTGCCTCTTTAAAACAGTTAAAAGATTTCGGTCAACAGCAAGTGTCACGGATGTGGATAAACAGCGAATTTGAGCTGTGTTAACACTGGGAAAGCTTGATAGCATCAAAATTTCCATGGGACAAACCTCCAAGTAAATCCATACGGAAATTACAGTTGGAGCAAAGGATATCCTATGGTTTAGCATGAGGATGTGAGACACCATTTCAAATTTTACCCGTATCGTTTACAGTCCGTGCAGAAATTGTGTCCAAGTGATCAAGGAAAACGACTGTATTTTTGTGTTTGGTTTCACCGATTTATTCGTAACAATATTCAAGTCCTTAATGATGTTTACTTCTCAGATGAAGCCTGGTTTCACCTCAATGGCTAAATAGCCAAAATTTCCGCCTATGGAGTCAAGAGAATTTCCTTGAGTTAAGAAAATTATCTTTACACACCCAAAAGATCGGTGTGTGGTGTACACTCTAAAAGACGAAAAGTGATAGGACCAATTTCTTTTTACCCAAACCATCAATTTCGAAGTGTACTTGGACATAACTCAAACTTTTATTGCTTCACTGGAAATACAGGACCGTTACTGCTGGTTTCATCAAGGAGTAACTCCACACACGTCAAACCTAACAATGGAAGAATTTAAGGAATTCTTGGATGATCGTTTAATTTCAACAGGCCTCTAGCTACCAAGGTCATCAGACCTCACCCCGTTAGATTTTTTGAGGGGATATCTCAAAGATAGGTTTTCCAGAGAAGTCCTGCAAACATCGATGAATAAAAGCAAATCATAACTGAAGAAATCTCGTCATTAACACCAAAAATGTTAAGAAGTGTGTCAAAAAATTTGAATCGAAGTGTTCATGTTTGCATTCAAAATGGTGGCGAACATTTTTAACATTTGCTGTAAGGAATGATAATGTAAAAAATTTGAATAAAATTATTTTTCAAAAAAAAAAAAAAAAAAAAAAAAAATTAACACAGGATTAAGAAACATTGTGCGCCTCCATTTATGTTTTACCTCACTAATAAAATTGTAACAGTCCAACAGTGATGGAAATTGTCTCCCACACTCCCCCAAGGTTCAAACAATTATACTTCAGTGTTAGAATAGTTGCCATTACCGTCAGATTTAAGGGTAATAAAAAAAAACCAATGGGTACTCTTTTCAATTAATCATCCTGTATAAGTGTATATTGTATAAGTGCAATAATTTACTTCAGCGTATAGAAATAATTAGATAGACTTCTGAAATAAATTTAATAGTCTATCGCCAGAAAAAAAAAAAAAAAAAAAAAAAAAAAAAAAAAAAAATACCGATTAATGGTATTTATCCTAATTAAGGAAATTCATGACTCATGTGCATCCAAAATAAAAATAATTTAAAGCCAAACAGTGTAGCTAATCTATTTTTTTTTTTTTTTTTTTTGCTCAATATTAATACACAACACATAAAAAAGTTTAAGCCAAACTATAATGATAAAAAAAATTGCAATAAATATCCAGTTTTCCAGCTCTACAAATGAGCAAACATATGATAAAAGTCACACTACAAATAACATTTGCAAATGAATACAACAATCCAATCTTTGACACTAAGTAATTTTTTATTCAATAATTATGCTTATAGATATATCACACGGGATTTAAAGAAATATAGACAGTTATTTCCGCGGTTTTTATCATTAGAGGACGAAAAATTACTTATCATTTTTACAAAGGAATTGTTTGAAATTGATTATTTTAGTTTCGGAAAATAATGTGCCTTGACCATTTTTAACACAAACACATATCTTTTTAACGCAGTAAAGATTCCTGGAACTCCCTGGCACAAGATGCCACGGGTTCTAGAATTATATTTGTAAATTTTTATATTTTGTGAACAAAGGAAATAGAAAAAATTAAATGTCTGCAATTATTTTTCCTTTATAAATAAGCCTAAAATCCATCTGTTATATAACATTCACTAAACATTGCAAGTAGATTTTAATAACTAGTATGACTTTTGAAAAAATACATTTTAGAATTATATGGTTTACATGATTCAAAATGAAATAGAAACTTACTGTGAAATGTTTCCAAAGGCTTTACAAAAACCTTTGGGGGAAAAAAAAGATTTGGAAAATGTCATTATTTTAAAAATTAATTTACTAGTATTGATAACTTCCCAGATAAAGGTTTATGAAAAGAAGTTTTAAGGGAATACTGCAAAAATTGCTAGATGACAGTATGAAGGATTACATGATATTCAGTAACTGAAAAATAATGTTAAACAATGAGAGATAATCTACCACATTTGACTTTTAAAGCTTTCTACCCATTCTAAGTCTAAAAGAACTGTTAGTCAATGTCAAAGACTAAGCCTTTATTTAGTCGACGACGTATAATTTTTACCATTACAATCCTTAAGAGCATAAAGCAGGAATTTTGACTTGCACAAAGTACTCATATTGATTAAAACATTCATCATTTGCAGAAATGTGAATACAAATCTTTTATATGAAACTGAATTTTATTCACAGCAGCTCTGAAGTTAAAATATTCAGAAGGTTCCATAACAAGAACAAAATAAATTGCTTTATTCTGAAACAAGATACGCTAATCACAACACTCATCTTCTATTCTTCTAACATATCATGAAGTAAAATTAGAATTACAAGTCAAAGCGTCAATAATATTGTAATCATCACAAATATTTTGCTTCTTCAACAAGGTTACTGTCATTGTATCTATCTAATGTGCTAGTTAATTTCTAAGGTTATTGTAATAGGATAAAAACATAAAAAGTAATAACAAAAAATAATATATGACCCTTAAATGATATAAATATAATTTGTTTTAAATGACTAACATTACATAAAGTTCTGATTTTTTTTCCATCGTAACATAGCAATAAAAAGTATTTTGCGGAATATTTGTTAACAAAGTTAATAGTTCTAAAGAGAAAAATAAAGTGATGATGTATAGAAGTCTGAGATTTTGGAGTAATTTTAGTAACTAGCACTCTGGCAGGTACAATACTCAATATTTATACAAACGGAAGAAAAAACATACAAACACCCTCACCTGGAACAGTAAGCGAGTGAGTGACAATAGAAGTTTATGGCTGAAGAGCCAAGCCTGACTAAGCTGTGTCAAACATTTGTTTAAAATGAGAGGCAAATTACTTAGAAAAAAATATCTCTGCTATATCTTTGTTTATGTGAGTGTTTCCTCCCACCACGGTGGAAGGGGGAATTCGATTCTTAAGAAAGGTAATTCGAAAATGGACTCGTCCAGAGTTTAAGTTAACGGTACGGGGACTCTCAGTCACTACTTGAGCTGGATAAATCACCAGTATAAGTACATTCTGATCACTATGTTAGTAGTCGTGATTTCATAGTTAGTCGTAAGAGTTGAACTACTGTTTATAGTGAGCCGGCACAAACCTTTTTGTGCTATTTTTTTTCCGGCGAGCCTAAGCTGGTCTTCGATGATATAATAAGTCCCAACTAAACTTTAAATAAAGTGAAACAAATAGGAATCTATTCAATTAAGAGCTTTATTTAAAATAAAGTACTCAGTCATCTATCTCACCGTTCATTTTACCGGTTTATTAACAAAATATTACATAGGAAGCGATCAACGTCATATATATTAAAGAGGAATAAGTTGAAAGGGTGGTATCTTATGAAATTCAAATCGACAGTTAATAATAAATTACCAATCAAAAAAAATTAACACATAAAATGTAACAGAAAAACATCGAATGTAAATCTCTGATGCATCATTGCCAGATGCGTGGGATGACGATACCGGCAACAATTATCTCAAAAACATTAAAATTCATATCTTCATTTCCTTTCAACTAACGAAATAATAACCGTTTCCAATGGCACGAAATACTTAGTGATGGAATCTCTGTTTCTGCACTGTTTCGTAGAGCATTTAACGTTGGTGCTAATTTGAAAGAAACGTCCGTTAAATTGTATAAGTCTCGTTGTTTTAAAATATATACATTGTATAAGTATTAATGGTATATAAAAAGATATGCTAATTCAATTGGAAATTTTTATTAATATCAGTTTTAGAAGCATCGTTTTCCAGAAAAAATTGTCAAATGAAAATGGTGGTTTTTGCAGTGTGGTAAATGTACCACAAATATTTAAATATCGAATTTTATCCACACATATTTAGTATATATTCATTAGTCTACGTTAAGTCCAGTTCATATTATGATTTTTTTAGTTTTTATACTACATCTTATATTTATTTCATTCAGCCCATAGTGAATTGAGGGGTGCAAGCAAAAAAAAAAAAAAAAAATCGTCGGTATTCGGAGGAACATTTAAAATTTGGTTTCATACCCACTGTCCACGATGAACGGTCACCTTTTTGCCTTTTATGCCAATAATGCTGGACCAGCAAATCAATGAAACGAGATCGTCATAAGGCACATTTTAAGGCATAACATAATGTTCATATTAGTTCATATTTGAATTACTTTCAAACTTTAAAGAAAAATTTGGAAAAAAAGAGAAGCATTTAAATCTCTATTTGCTACTCATAATGCAACTATCAATCGTACTCTTGAAGCTAGTTATCATATTTCATTACTCATGGCTAAATAATCGGTGAAAAGTCAAGAATTTAAACAAACTCGGAAGAATTTAAGCAAGCCATCAATATCAAAATTTCTTAAAAGGGTTCTGGAAAAAGACGAGAAAGACGTTATGCCATTAAGTAACTATACTGTTAGCAGAAGAATAGATGAAATGAGTGAGGATACTGAAATTCAACTTGTTGAAAACCTGAAAACAAGAAAATTCTCCGTGCAAATGGATGAGCCAAATTTGAGAGACAGTAAGGCTGTACTTATAACTTATGTAAGATATATTGATAAAGGTGACTTTGCTGAAGAAACGTTGTTTTGGAAATCATTAGATATCACCACAACCTCCATATATATATATATATATATATATATATATATATATATATATATCGTGAGCTAAAAATTACTTAGATGTTATATTTTTCATTGGTATATTATTAACATTTTGTGCTGCAGATGGTGATCTTAACATGAATGGGAAGAAAAACGGTTGCTTAAAATTAATGAAAGATGGGAATTCAAAAATGCCTCTTGTGCATTGTGTTATTTACAGGGAAAACCTGGTAGTTAACAACATTTTATCTGTTCTAAATGACAGGGACGTACCCAAGAATTAATTTAAGGGGGGGGAGGTGCATATCATCATTGCAATGAAAGAAACTAATTCTTTAGTAAACTAAAGAATTAGTTTTTCAGGGTTATTCTACTAGAATATTAGAATGCAGAGGTTTTTTTTTTTGCTAGTCGTGGATAAACAATTCTATAGTCCTATTACTTGTTTTAGTACAGATTCTAATTTCAGAATAGAATTGAAAACCATCTCTGAGTGACTTCAAATAATTTCAAGCTCTTTTACAGTTTCAACATATAGTTGAATTGCAGCAATGAGGTCCACTGACTTAGATTGAAAAATCGCAGTTTAAAAACAAAGTAAGAGGTAGTATTTTTTCATTGAAAATAAAATAAAGACAAAACTGGAACTTCTCTGTAAATTTAAAAGAATGTAGGCCCCTGAAGATGCTCAAATCCTTATCTTACCGATTTCCATTAATTCATGAGATGAATGAAAAGATTAAGCAATTCCACAACCACTATAATAGATTCCTATCGCTCTATCCAACGTGTAAGATTTAATTTTTTTCAATCCATCTTTCCCGGAAGAAGGACACAGTTCTAACAAACTATTCTGAAACATAATATTTTATTTAGGAGTATTCATGAACGAAAATAACATTCAACAACTCCGACGCAATTACGAATATCTGTAATTTGGCAAGCGTCTGTCAGGAAAGGGAGGAAATATTTGCTATAGGGTTGCATCATCATCTCTCTTCGTCTGCACACTGACCTAGAGGAGCATTTTCAGAGACAGCAAAGACTTTTCTATTCTTATCTCAGGAATTGGTTTAGATGGAATCCTTTTTCTCTTCAGGATGATAAAAATTTAAGTATAAGAAGAATTTTTTTTTCTTTTTACATTTTAGAACATCTCTAATAGTATAATAAAGAATCCTCCTGAAATATTTAAATTTCGAAAAAAATCTTGGAGAAGGTGCACATGCCCCTCTGCTAAATGAAGTATTAAATTCAGTTTTAAATTGTATCAATGCTAGTGCTAAATGTGAACGTCTCTTTCAAGTTATGTTGTGAAGAATAAAATGAAAACCACGTGAGACTTATATTTCATGCTGAAGTAATGTGGCTCTCAAAAGGTAACAGCTTGAAAAGATTTAAAGAACTATTTGATACTCTTAGTGATTTTTAACAGACAAACCTGATACGAAAAATCAGGTATTTGTAAATTATTTAGTCAATATCTTAGAAAAACGTATTAAATAAACAACTTCAAGGAATAAATAAACTCTTGTCAATGTAAAAGCAAATATATATATGGTTTCATTACCCTTATTGAATTATGTCAGACATATATTTATAACAAATTTATTTAAAAGTTTCCTTGGGTCCAAAAATCTGAAATTACCGATACCACTTCATATGTTATTGTCAATCATCTGAAAATTTTACTGGCTGATTAAAAAAAAAAAAGAAAGAAAGGTTTTTTTTTTAATTTAAAAAAAAATCATTTCCCAACTTAGATATTAGTGGAATTGTCTGATATTTGAAATATGCAGTATGAAGAAAAATTTGCAGTAATGCAAAAAGATGAGTCAGTTAAAACTTTATTTAATATAAAAGGAGCAATGGCATGGGGATTTGTGAGGAAACCGAAATCAAATATTCTAATATAACCAAATGTGCAAAGTAACTATTATTACCATTTCCATCTTTATATTTAGCTGAATGCGGATTTAGTGCCATAAATGATTTGCTGCTAAAAAAGAAATCGACTGGATATAACAAACTTGGAAGACTTGACACTGAAGTTAAATAAATTGTGGAACCTGACATAAATTCTTTGCATCAAGCACAAGGATTGAACTAAATTTAAATAATAAATAATTACTAATAGAAAATAACAGAAAATTCTTTCATTAAAATTATTTTGTACTAGAATGTAAGTTCTCCATTATATGTTTTGTAAATTAACATTGTGTTTGCTCAATAATTTCCAAGTGATTTCTTCCTAAAACCAATCCTTCAAGTTCCTTTAGTGAACATTTCAATTTCTGATTAAAAATTATGCATATGTTGGGCAGCGAGAGGTGGCATAAAAATTTTAGAAGACTTAGGTGGGGCATAGCACAAAATAGGTTAGAAACACTGGTTTACCTCTTCTCCCTTTTCATTATTATAAACTTTTATTTGTAAAAATTGCAACAGCATGAAGGACTCACACATTTGAATGAAATTCATTCAACAAACGACTCAAATTGTAACAAATAAACAATTGCCCACTTTCCAACTCGTTCAGTTCTATTGCCTCCACATTCACATCACTGCATCATTGATCACAAGGGAAAAAAAACTTCACAAAATTAGATCATTGGTTTCCGTTAAAACTCCGTAACTTGCTCATGCAACGTCCTGTATAGTCATCGAGGCATTGTGACTTCTCACAACACAAAATTGTAGTCAATTTTAAACAGCCACTACAGCTTTCTATTTATACAGCCAAATCAAGAGTTCAAAGACTTCTGTTCAGCCAACACACGTGTGTTGTTTCTGAAATTTTAATCATTTGAATAGAATACCTTGATTTGCAATTGCTGTAAGATTCCTCTCCCTCACGTGATACCTTCATGGTAATGCAATATTTACTAACATGAGTTTAGTTTATATATCTATATATAATTCTTTCAATTAATGTGGTGTGCTTTTAAGAATCTTGGTTCAGTTGCACCGCACAGAAATTTCTGTTGTGTCCCCTTCCCATGATGCCCTAAGAATGTGCTTTATATATATATATATATATAAATTTCCGCAGAGTTTTTAAATATATAAATCTAACCGAACATAGATGCACTTGAAACAGAAAATTGTGCAGGATTATGTTTCATTTATTAGTTAAATTTCAAGTCTCTAAAACTAGTAAATATAATATCGTTTGCATAATGCATAAATCTATGTTTAAAAAAATAGTTTTTTAAACTATTTTAACATGTTAGAGCAAATAATTTGCACATCTGACAACACAGTCAGAGCACATCTTTTACGAATGAAAGCCAGTTAAAAAACAACACATATCATAACACATTAGTATAACTTTGTATACCTGAATAGCTACATGGGCAGAGCACATACTGATTTTTTAAAAAAACTTTTCAATCACAGTGATCTAACACTATTCTGCACTGCAATTATAAGTTGCAAAGGGACTCTTATGCCTTTCAAAAACTCAGAGCAATAAATATTTATTTTGCTTCATCAACAAACACTTTTTATCGGTTATTCAACTATATAAGAACATAAAATTATTTCCCTTTTGTAAGGGGAAAAAATCGCAGTTAAAAATATCACCTCTTCACCATTTGGCAACTTTGATAAGAATACATTGCTCCATAAAAGAATGCCAGTAGTGTCCCGTTCACAGCCTCCTCGCCAAGAGAAACCAGACAATGGCTCATCTTCAGGACCCATCCACTCTGGATTGCCCTATACAATCAAAATGGTAAGTAAATTTGAATTATACTTAGTTTATTTTCAAAAAGTGAAAATAAACAATTATCACATCTCTCTAAATTGAAAAAAGCAATCTTTGATAATTACTCATTTCTGAGATAATTTAAATTAATAGTAATATATATATAAAATTACAGAAAAACATTAAAAAAATATACTGGATGAATTATTTTAACTATAAATAAAACAAATGAACACTCCATTACATTTTCCTTTCAATTTTCATGAATACGAATATATATGATTATAATAAAAATCAAATATCCTTTTTTTTCTCATTGTGATTCTATGTATTAAATTTATGGAACCGAGGAACAGGTCGGCCTTAACAAACAAAAAATGATTTCCACACACTGTAGCATAAAAGACTTTTCGGGGTTCTCAACACTTACAGACTTTTATCCCAAATATGGTTGAAAGAAATATTGTGAAATTGAACTTCGAAGTCTACACTTGAGCAGGAGTAGTTGTAGATTGCGGGGGATCTTTGAAAATGATTTAAAAATTAAGATGGACAATAATATAAAAATTGAGTTAATTACTTGAAAGGTTAAAATATAAGACTTATTGTCATGATAGTAAGTCATTGTTCCTCAGTACTTCGTTATTTTAGTGCTAAGCTAAGACACTATTGTGTTCTGAAGAGAGTAATGTAGAGTAGGAGAGTTATGCATCCAAGTAACTTCCCACAAAAAGGGCGAAATGTGTTGGCTTCATCAAACTGGAATCGGGTTCACCCTTCAATAGATGTGGAAAAACATCTAAATAGATGAAAACCTCTAAAAGGAAGATATAAAATATGTTGCTGTTCAAGTGAGTAAATAGAGAAAGTGACAGTACAGGTTTAAGCCAAGGGCTAAATCTGGTTAAGCGAGTTAAAAGAATACACAATTCAATAAAAAAAAATCCTTCTACATGACAAGAACAGTCATCTAATTTCAATAACTGCTCTTTCTGTAAAAAGAATGGGTACATTCGCATGTCAAGCAAAATCTTTCCAGCAATTAAACAGCTCGCAACAATACTGTTTCCAAAATCATGTGACAAGATTTAGTTCAATTACGCATAATACAACATCAAACGGTCACCATCATACTTGCCAGCATAGAAAGATCCACTATCAAAAAATGCATGAGCTATGACATACTAATTTGGTAATTGTATAATTGATAATTGTTCACTGTGCATTTCTCGGTCACTTCGAAAACTTCCGTATGCATTTTTATATATAAGGATGCATACCGTTGAAAATGGAAGTAAGGAAAGACAGCTTGGTCGTAGGTGCAATAGTATCGATTTACCTCAACAATGCCTTCTATTACTGAATTCAACAGTTTCGAATATAAATTTCTTAACCAAACTACTCATTTTTGTCTTCTCTACATACTATAATTTGGCTAGGTATTTCTGAAACATTTAATAAATGAAGACAATGTTTCATACGGGAGAGAGAAGAGTGCAAATTGCTTGCCTTGAGTGAATTTTTTTTTAAATAAATACTAACAAAATACCTAAGAAATCTATAAATGTTAAATCTATAAATGTTAAAAATAGAGTAAAAAAAATCATTAAAAAAAATTCAAATAATGCAATGTAAGCTAATTTTTCTTCATGAAATAAATTTACTTACTTTTGCATTTAAGTATCTTAAACAGAAGTCTAATAAAAATGACTTTCCTTTTCGAAAAGCACCTGATACAGAAACCACAACTACTTTTTTATCACGGACATTTTCAGCCAGAAGAATAGATTCCAGTGCTTCTTCTTGAAGCTCGAACAAATGATCGTCGGATGGCGTTATTATCTGAACAGCATGGCCTTTCATTTTTGAGGCACTATCAATATGATTTGCATACTCTACAAGGCAGAAGGAAAAAAAACATTAATAATTCTCACTTCAAAATGTTTAAAAGAAATCCCTTTTACAACATTTATAAAATTTCTTACTTGAAATCTAGTTTGTAAAAAAAGTAAATAAGTTAAATATGAAATAAGATATATCATCAAGAAATATAAAGGTAACATGTCATAGTTTAATGTCACAATAGAGCTAAATAATGAGCTATTGGCGATAGAATTCTGATTTACTTTAAAATGTGAAGGAAACGACTTTTGAGTGCTATTTCCAAAAATTCAATAATTTTCAAAAGAATTTTGACAAAATAATGAAAACACACAGCCGTTTTGTTGTTCCTTTGCTAACTAGATCCCAGTGTCATGCGTGAAGGTTAATTTGAATAAAAACAATTCTCAGTATTAAAAATATTGTTTAAAAGACATTCGAAACAGTACGATATAACAAAAAACAAAGAGCCAAAATGAAAAAATCATTTAAAGTGAAACAATTCACAGTTCCAAAAACTCACTAATGCTTCTATAACGATTTAAAACAAAATTTTTAAAATTCCTTCTTTACTTTTTTCCCCATCATTTCTCACATTATCCATTGACGTTGTTGCTTTGAAGAGAGTATAATGCTACTAGTAATGGATTTCGTAATTCTCTGAAGAGGATAATACTTCCAAGAGAAATATTGAGGAGCAAGCGAGATATTCTAAATATCTCGGAATGCTATCAAGAATGAATCGCGAATACCACGAATGAGGAATTTCTAATTCGGTTCAAGGCCCGGTAACTTTTATTACGTATCATGCAATGAGTGAATCAGATGAGGTCCCATACAAAAACAAAGGTATTTCACAACGACATATAGTATAAGACTAATATGATACCACTAAAAAAACTACATCCATTAATATCTGGGATTAATACGAAGTTGAAAGGTGAATCATGAACCAATCAAAAAGCGTATTTGTTCATTTCTCATCTGCAATCATGGTCTACTTGGAACCTGAAACATTATATATATATATATATATAAACTCTCTGAATTCAGACATTTAGTCTTGAATAGACTGCTGTACTAAATCATTCAAATTAGCAAGAAATACAATAAACATAAATGCACGTTTTCATGGATATAAAAACAATATAGTTTCCACAAAATTATACTAAAATAAGATTATTTAAAAATGTAGATATATGTAAAGGACATGTGCACTATACACACAATCATCCAAAAAAAAAAAAAAAAAAAACTCTTCAAACGTGAATATATAACTGATATCGGGATTCTGATAACTTTAAGTTTGAACCTAACATAACACACTGTACAGATCAAGTTAATCTTATCAATCGCTTAAAGTGTTACTAACTTCACAAACAGAAAAAATTCCTTCGCCGGATGAACAAAAGATTATCAATCTCAAAACTAATGTGGAAATATAGACTTCATTGAATAACAATTTAAAAATACTGATAGAAACTCAAATGTAATAATTGTTACTCAATTTCAAAAGCTATAGAAAAAATAAGCTACAGTTTGAAACAAAGCTTTAGTATATCTGTCTTGAAAGATATATGAAATAAAAATTGTTTTTTTTTAAGAAGTCAGATTTTTGTGAAAGGCTAACGCAACAGCCCAGCTTGATTAAAAATAGAAGATCTGAGGTGCATTGTAGCACTGAAATACATATGAAAAACAGACTTTCATAACTGCAAACGTATACTAAATGAGTAAAATCAATCCAAAAAGTCTACATTATTTACAACATTACAAGGCATTTTAAGATAAATATAACCTAGAATTAATGCAAAGAATTAAATATTTTATAATTCTGGTTATAAAATTTCTTCTCAAGAATATTCATTTACCTCAAACATAATAATTTATGCATATATTTTTCTAAATGAAACAAATGCAATAACAGCACAAATGATTTCTTTTTATTAAAAAAAGTTTCTGGTTAGAAATTTTTTTTTTTTTTTATTATTCATTTCCAATTTTCACATTCTAGCAAACTCTGACTATATGTTAACAGTCCCTTTTCAATAATGGAGCTATAAACAAATTATTATAGAAAACTAAGTTATTTTTCCCCCCACTTATTAAAAAAAGTTACTCGTTTTCAAAATTTATGTTCATAAACAAGTGAATAAAAAATTAAAATATCCTAACATTCATTACAAATTTTAAACATTATAATTACATTTAAGCACACCTACTATGCCATATAAATATAACTATTAATTTTAATAAGCAAAATACTTAGTAAAAGATATATAAGGGAAACATTGAAGATGCGAGATTCCTCATTAAAAATAACTTTTTTACTATGATAGCAAGTACTCAATATTCTATTCAATATGACCACTTTTCATACATAAAACAACCCATTTTTATAAAGGAAACAATCCTATATTATCATACTGTAACAAAAGATAATCAAACATTCAGAAAACATGAACGAATCAACAAGAATCATTCGCTAGGCATTCACTTAAATTTAATAAAGATAGCCAAAATCTTACCTTCTAAATACATGTTTAACCACTACTGATGATAATCACCAATTCAACTACGAAACAGCTCAGAGCATCCTAGAAGGAAAGAAAAACTCAGATACGGAAAGGGATGCAACAAATGACTAGAAGAAAAAAAATAAAATCACTTGGTTTGGCAGCGCTGCTCTCATGATTCTATAATTAGACCAAGACAACGTAAAATTGCAACGGAAGACTTGGAAAACCAGCCGGTTTCGAATCCATTTCGCGCGCAAAGTCATTATTATATTTATTTTCATCAACAGTAAACTTGATGAGCAATCGCGTGCCCTTGCCAAGTTTATGAAAAGTTCAGAATAGAAAAGGTAATCGTTTTGTTATGGATTCAATATCAAATCATCAATTCAAGTCAAAAGAATAAATTAGCAATTTCAAAAATGATGATGTCGTATTTTATCCGGAGTAAAATAGACCTTAACATTTTTGAATCTCGGCATACTGAGATACACACACACAAACACTCATATATATATATATATATATATATATATATATATATATATATATACACACACACACACACACACACACACACACTCATGGACAAAAAAATTGATGCACCAAGAAGGAATCATCAAAATGAAACGAAATTTAACATACGTAATGACTACTTTAATATAAATAAATTATTAGAAAATCGAAAAAAAAAAGGACCATTTATTTCAGAGAAAAAGGCAAAAGAACGGAGGATTTAATACCCTGTTGAACCCCCTGTAGCGCGAATGCAGGATGCGATACGATCGGGCATTGAGGCATACAAGTTCTGTATGATGTCTTGAGACATTTCGTTCCATATTTGCTGTAACCTTGCCTCTAGTTCGTTCAAACTCGTGGGATGCCCAACTTGCCGTCCCAAATGATTCCAGATATGCTCGATTGGAGACAAATCTGGGGATCTGGCAGGCCAAGGAAGGGTAGTAACATTGCGGAGACAGTCTTGTGACACCCTTGCCGTGTGAGGCCGAGCATTGCCTTGTAGAAAAATGGCTCCTGGGAGCCGTTGCATGAGTGGCAACACATGTGGTTGCAGGATGTCATGGACATACCGCTGGGCTGTCATGGTTCCATGGATCAATACTAGGAGTGACCGTGTATTGTAGGCAATGACACCCCATACCATCATACCAGCTGAGGGAGCGGGGTGTCGCTGTAAAGCAAAGGCAGGATTGAGGCGTTCACCACGGGGCCTCCACACACGAACACGATTGTCATCACTGCTGAGATTGAATCTGGATTCGTCGTTAAACACGACCTGGTTCCATTCCGCTACAGTCCAGCTTCCTCGTGAGTGGCACCAATCCAAACGGAGGCGTCGATGGGTGGGCGTCAAGGGCAGCACACGTAATGGGCGCAGAGATCTCAAATGTCCTTCAGCCAGGCGCCTTCGTTGGTTTGAGAAGACATAGGGGGCCCTAGTGAAGGTGCTACCTGTGCCTGGATGGCGGCCGATGAAGCAGTTGGCTGTACGCGTGCATTTCTTACGATGTGGCGGTCTTCCCGACGATTGGTCTGTCGAGGGCGTCCTGAGCCTGGTCTTCGTGTAAATGACATCTCTCTCAGATCCACTGGTCCCAACACCTCCTCACAACACAATCAGAGCGGCCTAATTGACGAGCTACTCGCCTAGCTGACCACCCAGCTTCCATCATGCCGATGATTTTCCCCCTCTGAAATTACGACACCTGCTCAAATTGTCTTCGAAAACGGCGTAATGGCATGTCTATCTCAGCTCTTCCTTTGTAACAAGCTTTGGTTACCTGTTTTATACTCCACGGAGAACGACGTTAAACGCCCTCTACCGGCTGTACGGAATGCGCAATCACGCTGCATTTCTAATCATTTGCATATCCCCCCCACATGTACCTTCATGCCAAGTTTCGTTACGACCCCGCAAATATTTCTTGGTGCGCTAATTTTTTTGTATTTGAATGTGTGTGGGTATATAACACATCGATCAATAACTCCAAAGACTAACCCAGAGATGGCGCTCGATCCAAAATACCTGATTTTACCTGCTCATTTATGGCTTTTAATATAAACTTTTTATTGTGACTTTGATGAAAGTTGAGAACAAAAGCGGGAGTTCAAAGCAAAATATCTACAGCCCTACCCCCTTTTTGTGTCGTTTTTTTTTTTTTTAAGTTTAGAAGTCATATGAAGATAAAATTGGTGTTCGGATGAAATCTTTTTTTATTAATCATCAAAATATTTGGTTTCGACATACTCATAATAATTTCTGATGTTGTTTATTCTTCGTCAAAATTATATTTTACTTGATTTTTCTAAGATTTAAAGAACTGTTTGCTAAATTTTACTGCGTTCTGTTCTAGCATTCTTTAATTTTGTTCTTTCTCAGATTTTTTTCGTATGGTTGTAGAATTTTTCATCCTAAATTTTATTGCTCCTTTTTAAAATCTAAAAATTTCGAATAGAAATCCATGAATTACTTTTTATGAAGCATTTATTTCCCATGCTTGACTCTTCAATCCGTTATTCATTTAGCTATTTTTTAATAGCGGACGGGTTATGAACTTTTGCTTGTATCCCTTAGTGTAAATTGACTCAAAAATGCCAAATGATCTATTCACTGAGTCAGGTTGGGTGTCTGCAGGAGGTAATTCCTACCCAAGTTCCATAGGTGACTTTAAATGTATGTACCAATCAAAGATGAACTTGAATAAATTACATTTAGAGGAGTTGTAGGAAGAATGTTACAAGGCATAAATACAAGTTGATATATTTGTGCATTAGTTCATCAGGAAGATAGATAACAATCAAATTTGTAGTTTATGTGACGGGACATTAAAAGCTCGTTGGCATTCGTAGGATGGTCAATCAGTTACATCACGGAGCGAGGAAGAGAGCAGAAGAGCAATAACTGCCGCGTTTTTGTTCTAGAAAAGGGCGCTAGTATGAGTTACTCTATGGTGATTCCCATTCGTAGGAATGAACTATCGAAATTTGAAATGGTTCAACATTATTTATGAATTATGAATTAGCACGGAATCCCTGGAAGGTTGGAAAAATTTCAAATTCGTTTTTCAGATTAATGTATGGTTTAGACAATACGTAACTT
>BMAW01077541.1:362521-393552 GCA_019974015.1 Nephila pilipes
AGAAGAGCAGAGAGAGCAATGTGTCTGCTTTTTGTTCTAAGAAACAGGGCGCTGTATGAGTTAAACATGGTGTTGCCGGATTCTGTGGCAAGAACTATCAGAAAATTTGGAAATAGTTCAACTATTTAAAAATGCAATTGATAATTACGGAAAATCTTACAGAGTTTGAAAAATTTCAAATTCGTTTTTCTTAGTATGGTTTGTTATTTTGGAAAAGTATAAAATTTAAGTGTGAAGTATCATTCAAATTCCAGTATGAAGTGGAGACCAGCTCTTATTTAGGAGGTCGAAATCTGTAGGATATTCCAGCTAATATCAATTGCATTTTTTTTATCATATAAACTAGTTCTCAGTTTGCTCGATAGAGGCTGACCATGACTCTATACCATGAGTTACTCATGCAGCGCTTCCTCATATTAGAACACGATGGGCACATCTCTTCTTCGTCTGTCTTCATCAGCTTTCTCCTCATCCTGATTTGATGGATTGAATATTTTCTTACTCGAAGCCATGCGCGTCATTCAACGCCTGTCATCAAAATATTACCTATTTGGACTACTTCAGATCTTCCTGATGAACTGTATCACAATATATATCAATATAAACGTTTTGTATAATAGCATTCCTTCATTCTCTTCGCAAATAAACATAATGATTCAAATACGAGCTCATCCTCGATTAATACATAAATCGAAGTCACCATGGAAATGGAAGAAATTCCCCCCCCCCAGGCATCACCCAACTCAAGTGAAAATCAGTTGGCATTTGAGCACTGACCAAATCTAAAGATACCACGAGAAATATAATGCAACCTCATAGAAAATTTACTGCAATTCAGCTCTGAGTAGACAAGATGATAACCGCAATGATACATTAACGCAGAATTGGATATATTACAAATTCTTAACGGCAGAGAAAAAAATTGTTGCTCCAATAGATATCAAAGTTGAGTTAATTTACAATAAAAAGTGAAAATGGTTTATTTCAGTTGAAAACAGAAGAAATCGTCAAGCAAAATTTTTTATTCCATAACTAATATGGTAAAGATCCGTACTAATTAATTGTGTACCATGTATTTTAACTAACAAAGATTGGCGAGAATGAATGTTTCTTAAACTCTATTTCGAAAAGAGACAGCCCTTAAGTAAATCAGAACATGTCGATTTATAAGATAGTACCAACAAGGCAAAAAAACTATCAACATTTTTCAGTGTCATAGATCTTAATGTAAATTCATGGTTTTACTCCTGCTTAAAACAGACAGTGTCAGCTATGAAAATATTCGAGAAATTGAAATTAACAACAAAAGACCTTGGAGTACATGCAAAATTATATCAGATAGAGGATCAGCAGTGTTTAGCTCTAAAGCATTTGTGATTATTGTACCGAAGAAGGTATTCACATCTACAAAAGCCTACTGGTGTACTCGCAGGAAACGGTCAATTCCGAAGAATTTACCGTACACCATTCAGATTCAACCAAGCTAACATGACGAATCTACTTAGTAATAGTACACAATAATCAAAAAGAACCTCAACCAAGTACTGTCTGTCAAAAGCACCAAATGATCAAACGATTCGAGACTTTCGATTGGTTATTAAAATGAGAAACAAGGAAGATCAAGTTAAAGAACTTACTCCTCGAGGAATACTCGGAGAACTACACGAACAACGTGAATTATTTAGAAAGTTGCTAAAAAGAATATAGAAAAATACAATTCAAAATCGGAAATTTACTGCAAGAAAAGAAGAAAAAAATCCAGAATACAAAAAAGTGATCGTAGCCTCTCATCAAAGAACTCAAGTTTGGGTTAGGACCTAAAACTAGGACTCTCTAGAGACCCTATAAAATCTCGGAGATAGATACATGAGAAAAAAGTAGGTTATCAGAAGAGACCAGCACTTTACACCATCCGATCTAGACTGAAAGCTTTCTTCCAAATACCATTTAAAATATCACTTATCGATGGGTATGCATGGGAAACTCTGTTTGATTTATATTTATATTTCTTCTCATTCGTTTAGTACTATGCTGTATATTCACTCCTTGATATTATACCATATTATTTACATTACTATATTTGTCATGCTATACATTTCATCTGACTTTGTAATAGTATTTTTGCCATTTAAGAAGTGTGCATAATATAAACGAAGATCAGTCAAATTCCAGTATAGCTGGAGACCAGTCTCATTTGGTGGGGTCGAGATTATGGGATATTCCTGGCATATCAATTGCATTTCTCAGTAGTTCTCGTTTGCTCGATAAAGATGGACGGAATCAGCACTCTGTGAGTTAACTCATGAGCCTCCTGTTTGCAAAGTGCAAAACACATCACTGTCTGCCATGCTCCTTCCTCGCTCTTCGCTTCCCGATACATGATGGATTGAAATGTCCTACTCAAACGCCAGCACGCTTTCAGAATCGTCCGTCCAACATGTCACAAATATGTTCTGCTATCTATCTTCCTAATGAACTAACTCGTTAAAGCATATCACTTATATATTACAATTTTGTAAATATCTTCTCCTCTTTCACATTCCTTCAAATAAACGAAATGATTCAAATAAAAGCTTCATCATTGAATTGATACATGAGCCGAGAGTCACCATGGCATCCAAATAAGTTTAATTCCAGACCAACCCGACTCAAGTGCATGATTAGTTGGTATTTGAGTCATTTCTTAGACTAAAAGGTACCACTCCATACCCCCATATTTATTAATATTATATTTTATATATATATATAAATGTGGAGGTTGCGTCAGTATATTGTCAAGAACTCACACTCATTTTAAAAGTAAATATTTCATTTACATATGAAAATTAAAGAAAAGAGCGGCTATAATAGCGGACAGATTCCCTCAATCCGGCCATTCCTACAATATCACCTGACCTCAAGGTGAGCCAGTAAAATATAATTAACAATGATATATAGTATGCATACAGTATTAACAAATAATAACACAATTGAAAAATTAAGAATATACTTTACTTAAAAGTTGATTACTATAGGAGATTATATGTAGGAAAATTCAAAAAAATTTAATGTACTCACAATATCTGAAAATTGAAAAAGAAAAATTAATACTAGAAAAAACACAAAATAATGAATAGAAAAATGAAATTCTCATTATAAAAAAAGATAAGGAAAAAAATGTCTTTTTTAGTAAAGTTTGATGAAAATGTCATTTCATTATTTCATCAGGTAATAGTATCGTTAGTCCAAAGCTTCGGCACTAGTACTAGTTTTCGTTGGTCCTTCAAAGCCACACTTTTGAACATCGTAAGTAAGTCGTTCATTTGATTTTTCGTTATCTTGTATAGACCTAAATATTTGGTTTCAGTGTGAGTCCTGGTCCAATTGAGTACGTTTGATTTAAGACAAGATCATGAAGCTTGAAAATAGTTTCTGGTTTTCGCCGGAGATTGTAATTTATTTTGTTTTCTTCTTGAACTTTCAGGATTTGTTGTTTAGCTTGTTTTAACTGTCACGGTTGCTGACGAAATCATTGGATTTCTTCATTAAGTAAATTTGTGATATTGAGAACTTGTGGAGTCTTTCATTTTAGTAACAAAAAAACAATTCGGAGTTGTCTGAATACTCTTGCTGGAATGCTGAATTTATAACTCTTTGACCCTTTTTGATGTGCGTATACCATTTTTCGATTGCCTATGGAAAGTTTTGATATAACTATATTATTTAAGCTATATATAAGAATTTAAACGCTCTACTTTCCATTTGCTCTAGGTAACTGGTGGTAATTGGGAAATGTCTGATTTTTTCGTTACTGCACAATCTTGAAACTGTTTAGAAGTGAATGCGGTACCACGATCAGAAATAATTTGAGATGGATTGCCACCATGTATTTTTGATTTTCTAATTTTGCAATAACTTCTGCAGCACGTTGACTTGCTGGGTAAATCCATACGAATTTTGTGGAAGGAGTCACTGACGGCAAAATATGTTTATAATTTTACTTGTAGTAGGGAATGGCCCAAATGTCATCATGTGTGAGGAATGACTTTTCGATATAGGCTGTAGTAGACCATCTTGTTTGCCACGTTTGCGGGATTAACCAAAATACATGGAACACAATTTTGAATGATAACTATTTTTTCTTTTAACTTTAGGATATAGAATTGATGCTTGAGTGCTTCTTCTCTGTTTTTTTTAGAAGCATAGTGTCCACGCTCGTGAGAGCTACAATTTCGTTCTTATATTTTTAGGAACAACGAGAAGTTCTTCACAAACTCTAGAGTATAATGGATTTTAGGAAGGTAATCATTGTAAGGTTTAATTTTAAAAAAAGTTCTTCTAGTTTGAATTTCAGTAAGTCTTTGTTCTTGAGCCGTTTTGATTTTTGCAACGAGACTGTCTTGTACTATCATAATTGGGTACCTACTAGCGCGTCTACATGATTCATTTGGGGAGCCAGAGTGATGTTCTTTTCATAATCAAAATCTTGTGAAGGTAAAGCCCATCGCGCTATTCGAGTACACAGATATTTTTTCTTTAGAGTCATTGTGAACGTTGCAGTCCGTAATTATTTTGAAATGTTTGCCTAACAAGTAACCTAAACTTTTAATGCTTGGACAATAGCTAAACTTCAAGTTCATAGCTGCTATATTTTGTTACGGCGCCTGTCGTTTTCTTACTCATAAAAATATATTGTGAGCATTATCTGACATTGATTTGAGTAAAATACAATCTTATAACCATGAATACTAGCATCGCAATGAATTTCGGTATCAAAGGTTCTGATTGTAAATGTTTAGATAAATGGTGGAGAAGATAAACATTGTTTGAGACAATTGAATGCTTGTGTTTCTTTATCAGCAAATTTAATCTAATGATTTTTCTTTAGAAGTTCTATATTAGAGGGATGTGCAATGATGGAGAAATTTAAATGAATTTCCGAAAATATCCAGCAAGACCAAGAAAAGATTGTAAGTCTTTGGCATTTCGGTTCAGGGAAATTAGTAACAGCTTGACTTTTGTGGTGACGGGTACACCACCATTTTTAATAACATAACCAAGAAATTCTATTTGTTTACTTAAAAAATTTGAATGTTTGAAAATCATGTCTGCCAAAAGAGGAAGGAGTGAAAACACTGTTGCAAGTCTTTCGAGACCTTCTGTATTTTTAGATTTTATAATGACATTAATTAACGTAAATTAAAACATGACCTTTAATAATCAAATCCTTAAATATTGTGTTTATGTACCGCTGAAAACATTGTTGGTGATGTGCAAAGACCAAAGAGTCTGAAGAAACTGAAATTGTCCATTATGTGCTGATGATGTATATCGTCGGCTATTTGGTTCTATTCCTAAAATGCTATGTTATGTAGATTAATCTGTACTGAACGTATTTGCATCTTAGTTATCAAGCAGATCGTCTATTAAATGGTAAGGATAGTTATCTTTTACAATGTTTTTTATTATGTTGTCTATAATCGATGCAAACTCGAAGATCCGTCTTTTTCTCCTGACAACTACTTGGCTAGAAAATCGAAGAGCATGGCTCAACAATTCCTTCAGCCAATCATTTCATTACAATTTTCTTTTCAACAAAAGGTAATCGTCGTGGTTTATGTACATTGCGTGTCATCTAAATTAATAGACATCTGAATATCAGTAGTTTCAGTCCTATTTGGTTTATAGCCAGAAACCAAATTATGAAGAATTTTTTCGTTGAATTTTGGAACATGTGATCCGATTTCTCAAGTTCTAATTTATCACTTGTTGAGATGTTAGAGATCTTGTTCTGGCATTTTCCGTTTCAGTATCCGAAATTTTTGTAAAACTGACACCGTCTGTGTTGATTTTATTTTCACCTGTGCTAAAAAATATCCATACCATTAATAGCAAGCATCTGATGATCATAGTGTCATTATTTATGACACAAAAAAAGGCGATAAATTCTGATTATCTATTATTTTAAGTTCTTCTTGTATACAGCCACCGATTGCGTAATGTGTCCATTACCAAAAGCTGTAAGTAATCCATGAAAAGTAGTTAAAATGGTGAACCGATTTTTTTATTTGCATTTTTTCGTTAGAATTGTTTTCTCTGACTACTAGTATCTACTAATGCAGTAAAATGAATTATCATTAACAGTAACAGTTTTATATATCAACGGAGGTAAATGATTTATAGTTGACAATAAAAGCATTATCAGTTCGATTTGGAATAGGATTATTGGTACACTTTGCAGAAATATGACCGAAAAACTTTACAAACACTACATTTTACCATTTATGTTTGTCGACAGAAACGAGAAATATGACCAGACATATTACAATTAAAACAAGTTTTTTTGTTTATTACATGCATTATCATTTGGGATTTCAGACCTATGAAAATTCAAGCTTTGAGTCTGCCGCGTCCTTGACTGACCTGGAGAATATGTTCTTAGAAAGGGTTTATTATTTTATCACTGGACTATTTTTTTTCATAAATACGAAGTTTCTCTTTAAATTCTGGAATAGATTTAGCACCGTATGTGCTAGCTTTATTTGATGAAAATGATGTATGCTGCTTTATGCAGTATTCAAATAATGAAGATTCATCAATAATTTAACAGGAAGTACTAGCGATTTAATTCATGAAATATTCGAAAAGATTCGTTTTGACGTAATTTACGTCTACTTAATTGTCTGGCGAATCTCAGCAGAATTTAATTGATGGCGGAATTCTTCCAATAATATTTTAAACGAAAAGCCATGTAGTAAGATTACGTTGAATATATAAAAAAACTCTTTGCCTGACCTTCAATCAAAGTTTAGCGAATATTATTTTTTGCTGTTCATTCAATGATAGAAAAAAAAAAAGAAAGGATTCCTCAAGCAGTCTTGAATAAAACACTTAATATCATATGTATCAGAACCAGTAAACTTTCGATGTGAATTTCCGAGATCTTTCAAACAAAATTGGAGGGAAGGGTCGAAAGTATTAGCAGACATGTTATGATTCCGCCGGAGACATTACAGAAGGGGGGAAAGAATGTAGTAGGGTTTTTTTCTGATTCGTCATCGTGGTCTAGAGTCACTGTTCAGCGATTTGGAGTTTAAAGCTTGTACCCATTTAGATTCGATAAAGATTGAAAGTCTATTAAGGAGTTCTCTTACTACCGCTAGTATCCAGACCTAATACATTTAATACACAAACTAAATCATTTATAGAAAAGAATCGATTATTAATTTCCTAACGATCTTCAATATTGAAATCTGTGGGAAATGAGGAAAAACTTTTTTTTTTGAATTACGATCAAACATCGTTAAATAATATACTGTTTAACAACTAATTGTTTTAATATTTCCTCTTTAAGAAAAATTTGACACAACAGAATAAAGGGTGACATCTTTATATACGTTAAATAGCACAGTACAACTGAATAAACTTATTTTCATATACAAATTGAAAGGTAAAGAGAGGAGTGTAGTTACCTCTTTTTCAGCAAATGGTATATCCAAATTGGGATCACAAAACATAAACCGTCTGTTATTACTCTTTAGCGTTGATTTTCATAAACTATCGAACAAACAACGGAAAAAATTTCGCCTAAATGCCGTCTGCCCTTCAAAATTCTCAGCAAATTCTCGATTTTTCTGTAACTTGGTAGTGATGTAAGCCGTTTGGCACTTAATACTCTCAAGTCTCTAAACTGGGCACCGTCTGTACTCAGACAAAATCTCACCCACCGTACTGTCTGTACACTAGGTCCATTTTTTGGCGTCAGCCAATGCGAAGCCTGCCTGTTGGCGTTTTAGTTCAAGATATCATTTAAATTAACTTAAACAGTGGTTCTATTTGATAAGCCCCCATTGTGGAGGTTCGTGTCAGTATATCGTCATAAGAACCCATATTTTAAAAGTAAATATGGTTTATTTTACATTAAGAAAAATTAAAGAAAAGACGGACACGCATTTCTTTGTGCTTACACTTGAGATCAACCATCTCAATCTCAGTTGAAGGTGGCTGCTGTAGTACATAGGGACAATTCCCACATAAATGTGGTATGTTATATATATGTGTGTGTGTCATATATAATATATATATATGTATTATGTAGATATTGGGGCGGATGGAGATTGTTCATCCTGAATCTAGATAGTATGCTCTACTACTGTAAATAGTCTAGGGGGTAATTTCGACCATGTAAGTTGTTAGATGATATTCAAGGATGAAGCTTTGTAGTAGCTTCTACTTGTTTATTGAGAGATGAAGAACGAAAAGTATCTACATTCTATGATAAAATATGTACAGTAGTAAACAGTTCTTCCGGAGACGGATAGATGGATTGCCTATTTAACCCATATTGGCGTGGGCGCTAAAGCGCTCAAGGTTTGAAGCTCACTGACGCGGGCATGATAGCGAGAAGAGAAGCAGGAGAAAGTGGGGCAAAAGAGAGAAGAAGAGAGACGCGAAAACGATTCAGCCAAATGCCTTTGTTCTCGGGGATAGTGGCGCACTGAGCTCATTCACATGCCCTGAACTGCTATGACATCCATGAGCAACGTAGGAGAACCGGTCTACAGCAGATCGAAAAACAAAACTACATCGCTTCAATCAACAATGGAGTAGAACCCACACACATATTCATACGTGCGTGCAATTACATGTGCGTGTGTGTGGTAATCATACATATATGTAGTGCATTATCATATCATGCTGTCGTGCATACTAGCGTATATCATATATATGTGCGTGCATTACATATTTTAGCTGTTGAATTTTATTATATATCTGCATATACATATATGGTCGTGCGCATACGGTTGATGTCGTGCTATATTATGAGCGTATTGTGTGTTCATATATTACTGCATATACGATATTTGTTATATATGAAGATATATATTATATATATCATATATATATATACATATATATATACATCATATCATAATATCAAACACATCGATCAAACCCTGAGTCTGTAAAAATTGAAAACAATTTTTTTTTTTTTTTTTTGCGAAATTTTTTTTATTCATCAACATAACACCTTTTGTTAATCACCTTAGGTGATACAATCGTTCCAACGCTTTTCCAACTTTTTTTTTTTCTTTTTTTTTTTCCTCCCAAATTTTTTTTTTCTCTTTTTTTTTTTTTTTTTTTTCGCAAGAAATCTTTTTTTGTTGCGAGTAAATAGCGATAAACAGCTTTCTGAATCATCGACTCGTTGTTGTTTTAGCAATCATGGCCACCTACTTGATAAAAAAACCTTTTCACTTCAATTTTAAAAAACCTTTTTCCTGGTTCGATCGATCTTTAAAATTTTGACGTTTACAAAGATTAGTACCTAGAAAGACCTGGTTACTGGTTTACTACAGCCACATTCATGAACATCTGACTCTGTTACACAGGTGCGGCAGAGCTGAATGCTCTTTGTGAGGTATTGTTGACCCCTGAAATTGATATATATGTGAATTTAGGGCCTAACCGTGTGACGGCCGACATCGGCTTGCAAGTTGGGAAAACTGACATTGGCCGATAAGAGCGAATGGTGTAGCAGAGGACAAAAACGGAGTTTGTCTTTGATTGGATAGTTCATTCAAAAATGAAAATAAATCAAAAGGGGGGAGGGGCGTGAGACAAACCTACCCGAGGTTTTAAAAAGGGAGAAAAAGAAGTAGAGGGATTCCTGCCGGGGAGCGAGAGAGTGTTCCAGCTAGAAGTTGGATGCGATTGCCTGCTCTTGCGATTTTAGAACTAAAATCAAACTGCATTGGATATTAAGCTATTGGTGGTATTTCAACTATATGTGTTTGGACTTGTGCTGTGTAGCTATATGCGTTTTGACTTTTTGCTGTGTAGCTATATGTGTTTGCAGTTTGTGCGAATAGAAACCAGGTGGAAACGCCTAACTAAAGTATAATCCATAGATTTGTAAAATAAAGAATTATTTTTATTTAAGCTGTGTGATCCCTTTACGTTACCGCTTCGATTCCACGCATTCTGGGATTACGACGTTACAGGGGGGAGCTATTATTATGTACAATATACGGCTATATATACAAATTTCGAGAGAAAAGAACTTACAATTTTACAATCACTCATCTCCAAAAGTACACCTATGTCTCCCTAATTTACCAATTCCCCTTAAGTTAACAATGTCTCAGCGAATACGACTGAATTCACTCACTCATAGAAAAAATGATTTGCCAACACCACACGAAAAAAAAAAAATTAAACAGGTGAATAGTTATAGTAATCCGAAAAGTAATCATTTTTAATGCATCAAATTTATAAAATATGAAACGCTCTAATAAGTTTTAGACAATACACAAGCTTATACATTTTGATCGGGTGTTTTTTAATGAAACGTTTTATGGCTAGATAATTCGGACACACATATTACGTTATCTAACATTTTCAACAGACCGCAATCGAAACTTATCTCAAACCATTGTAACATCTGTAACATATCCCTGGTTCCTATCATTTGAGTCGGCCTTCTTTTAACTACGAGTATGTTACGGCCTTTTTATTACGAGTATGTAAATGCCTTCTTTTCATTAACAGTTACTGCTAGTCTATCTGCCAACGTAGATATTCATGGTATGTTTTGGCATTTCTCTTCATCTAATTGTTCCCATTTTTGCCTTATGGATCTCATAAATAGCTGAATGTTTTCTGCATCTGGACAGTCCAAGTCACATGTGTTCTCCGTGATATCTGCATTTCTAGATCACTTAGATATTTCGGCAGGGCTTTGATGAGATGAGAGATTCGCCGACTAGAAACCGATCGAGGTCGATCCCTAGCAAGAACCAGCCAGTCCCTGTTTTATTTCCACTCAAGACGAATGTCTCGATACCTCTTGTCATAAAACTTTTATGTCAATCGAAACCTCCTGTCACAATAATACTTTTTTTTTGTTCTTCACAATATCTCAAATTATCTTTTTCAAACGTTACACCATAAAAGAAAATGAAGTATGAAAAGCTACTTAAGTTTTCACTTAATGATTGAAAGGATTTTTTAATTGGTTTTGGGCATTGGATTTATTGATTGTTTATTAACAACACACTTAGAAGCAACATCAGGGCTATTGGTGACAGGCCTCGTAATTTTCAGTCTAGCTCAAGTGACAAGGACAACACCTGAGTTGACACTTCTCTCTCCAAACTTCCACACCACATCAACGATTGGTCAGGGGAAAAGAAAGAAGAATTACGAATTGACCGTTTGATAATTGACAGTTTCTTCAGAAGGCAAATCACGCATCAGAAAAAACTATTGTACAGAAAAAGAAAAGATAAGTTTTTCCAGTATAACTAACTTAACAATGGCATGTCTTCACAAATGACAAGATAAAAGCAGATGTGAAGATTTGTTTAAGTGTATGTGAATTTCTTGCGTGAAAATGGAATAAGAACTAAATCACTTACGACTGAGACACTTCTAGTTGCTTAATTCAAGAAAGTAAGTGGCCACGGTAGCCTAGTGGTCATAGTTTCGGATTCGTGACCGGCGGTTTTCATTCAGTCGTGGTTTCAAGCCTTGGCCACCAAAGACCCGCCGTGTAGCCGGGGTTGATGCACATTAAATCTGTCGGGGCCCAAAGTCCTCCCGTTGGCGTGGTGTGAAAGTTAGGAGGGGAGTTCCAGCTCAGATGTCGTCCTTGTCATTTGACCGAGGTTCAAAATTATGAGATCCGTCGCCAATAGCCCTCGTGTTGCTTCTAGTGCGACGTTAATAAAAACTAAAATCTACTCAAGAAAGTAAAGTTATAAAGGGAGGAGAGAACAGAAGGTGACCAGGGAAAAATTACATTTTTAGAAGAATTTTATTAATTTAGACAGAGATCATAATATTGGAATGAATTAAATAAAAAAAAATCATGTTAAAACTGAATAATTTTTTTTAAATAAAATATTACACTTATACCAATTCGGAGATCATTAAAATAGGATTCACTCTTTGTCTACTACAAACATAACAAAAATGCCACTTCCTAAGTAATTTAGGAAATGGGTACGAATATTCTTAGTAAACAGAGTTCAGAAATGAAAAAGAGAGCAAGAAAAAGAGTATGGGGGAGAAGGGTGAAAGATTATGATATAATATTATGATAAACCTGAAGCAGCATTTTACAAAGTAATATCATTTATAGAAATATTTCAACACCAATGAATCAAAAAGATTCCACCGATTAGTCCGAATGTAGGGAATATTTTGAATTGAATTGGAGAATGTACTTGAACAGTATCTAGAAAATAATGAACTTCTGGCCCAATGCACAGGAAAAAAGGTTTGTGTTGAAAATTCTTAGTCTATATAACAAAATTACTCATTCACATTTAACTAGTATATGATTCAAACCATCGAAGCTTATTTCTACTGAAACTTTTTACTAAATGAACAATTTCTTTATTCATGACGGACTTCCAAATGAAATGAATGGAGATAAACGAGTAAAGCAAATCATTTCAAAAATTAAAAGCTTCAAATCATATGAGATTGTGACGTTCGGCTATTCGCGATTTTCTCTTCACTAACCTAGGGGATTTTTATTGAGATTGGTTGCATAAAATAAGTTTCTTCCCAACCATTATGAAACGTGATTATGTTAATTAGATGCAATTCTAAATAAAGTTAAGTGATTCAGATATGATTTATAAGTAAAGGGAAACTTAAAACAGATATAGAGGGTAACGAATATTACTAATCAGTGTAAGTGACAACTATTGACTTGTGGTGATCTTAACACTAAACATACCATAACCGGTCTTTTGACCGGTTAAGTACTTTTGCATTGAAAATGCGCATATCAGTTTATCACTTTTACACACATTTGACTTCATGACTTTTTCTGTTAATTATATACAGTTAATATTGTATTATTTTTAATTTGTTTATTTTGAGTAATACTTGTCGTATACCGTTATCTATCACAACCGGTTATTTGACCCGGAGAACAATTTATTGCTTTATAAAGTTATTGGATCAGAAATTATGATGTACATGCGTATTCAACGTAATGTTCATTACAATAAAATTAAATTTGGTGTAGACATGACCGATCAAATGGCGAAGAAATATACCACAAAATCTAAGTCTTGTAGATAGCCACTCCGAGTATTTTTCAATGTCCTTGATTTAGCTGGCATAAATGCTTGGATTTTGTACAAGCAAACGACAGGAGAAAATATCTTAAGATAAAAATTTTTTTACTCCAGTTAGCAGTAGAGCTTGCCGCCGATTTTCGAGAAGTCCGTGAACAACCAAAAGAAAGAAAAAATTCAAAACGATCGTTGCCTAAATCTACTACAGATCCTTATCAACGTAAGACGAGTCAAATATGATATTGTAACGAAAATGAAACCATCAAAATTTGTTCAAAATGTGAAAAATATGTGATTGCGGAAAATGTACAATAGAGACACCTTGTATATGTAAAAAATGCGATGATCAATGAATTAAAAATTCTTATTCTCTGTGTTTGTAATAGAAATTGACAATATATAATTTTGTTAAGTTATAATAAATTTGTTTATTTCCTTCCTAACACCCATACTTTATACATTCAATCAGGAAACACTAAGCCCGGTCATTTGACCAGCTATGGTAGAAATAACACATCAATCAATAACTCCCGAGACTAACCCAGAGATGACGCTCGTAGTAAACCAGTAACCAGGTCTTTCTAGAGTACTAACCTTTGCTTGAAACGTGTCAAAATTTTAAGTCGATCGGACCAGAAACAGCTGAATTATCGAGGTTGGAGTAAAGTCGTTTTGTAATTTGTTTAAAAAATGGAAAAAACCGAGTTTCGTGTTCTGATAAAACATTGTTTTTTAATGGGTAAAAACACCATGCAAGCGAAACAATGGATTGAAAAATGTTACCCGGACTCTTGTCCATCAAAAGCAACGATTTGTCGAGTTTAAACGTGGTCGTACCGACACAAATGACGCGGAACGCTCGGGTAGACCTGTGGAAGCCGTTACACCGTAAAATGTGAGTGAAGTGACAAAAATTATAATGAAAGATCGTAAAGTGAAGCTCATGAGATTGCTGAGATGACACAGATATCATATGAAGCATTTACTGAAAAGGTTTATTGAAGTGAAGGAAAAGGTTTTTCCAAGTGGTATGATTGCTTCGATGGAACAAAACAAGAACGAGTCGATGATTCAGAAAGTTGTTTATCGTTATTTCGCAACAAAAATCTCTTTGTAAAAATTGAGTAAAAAGATTTGGAAAAGCGTTGGAACGATTGTATCACCCTAAAAGGTGATTAACAAAAGGTGTTATGTTGAAGAATAAAAAAAAAATTTGCAAAAAAAATGTTGTTTTCAATGTTAGTCTCGGGAGTTATTGATTGATGTGTTAGGTAGTGTTAAGTGCTGATATGTGTTTAGTGTTGGACTGTCAGGCGATTTCAACTGAGAGGCATCAGTAAGATAACTTAATTTCAATTGTAATTAGAGCAATTTGTTAGGATTGAGATCTGAACAGAGCATATGAATTTCTAATCATTGATCATAAATAGTTTCGCTTGATTAGTTTGGAGTGATCTTAGACTGTTTCCTGTCTGCTTAAGTTCAATACTTCAAATTGAATTATGGCACAAGAGCGAGATAACAACGTAGTAGCATTACACGATATATATTCCAACTTCACCAGTTTCATTTTACATATTTAATATAAATTTAAATCCTTTATACGATTCAATTTTTAGATTTATAAAATGATCAATAAATAACAGGATCTAATCTTCTACTGAGCTTTGATTATCCGAATAATGAATAACGCATTCTCAAAAGAATTAACGGAAAACTCTGAAGAGAGAACGGAGAAAGCAATTGTGAGAGGATAATGAATGAAAAAAAATCAAATGTCAGTAAATGCAACAACTAAACAATGAACTACCACGTTTTATTTTGAGTAACAAATAAAAGTCTCTTAAGTCGTCTAAAAATCTCTTAGATTGGCTTCATTCCAATCCAATCCAAGACACTCTAAAAGAAGAACAAACCTTTTCGCTAACGATCCAAAACTTGTCTCGCTTGGTTTTATTAACGTCACACTAGATGCAACACAAGGGCTATTGGCGACGGACCTCATAATTTTGAACCTCGATCAGGTGACGAGGACGATACATGAGCTCGCACCCCACACCAACGGGAGGACTTTGGGTCCCGACAGATTTAACGTGCATCAGCTCCGACTACACGGCGGGTCTATACTGGCATCAAGGCTCGAACCCACGACTCGACGAAAACCGCCGGCTGCGAGTCCGAGACTATGACCACAAGGTTACAGCGACCACAAAACTCGTCTCGCAAGGATTTTTCATTTTTATTTCGAAAGAAAATAATATTATTGTAAAAATGTTGTAATGTTTCCAGCATAAGTGGAATATTTCGTTCAGAAATAGTTTATAAATATATATGTATTTTAATAAACTACCTCAAATACAGAAGAAAAGTTTTAAGGATTAACGCAATAAAAAAAATAAACGAAGATACCCTTAAAAAAAACTTGTTTTTTCAAAATGCAGGTAAAGAAGTTTGGTTCATTGGTTGCAATAAATGATATGACACCTAGATACCTATTTTTATTACAATTAATTTAAAATACCTAAGTTGATATTAACAAGGTAAAGTGCTTGTTGTACTTACAATTGCAATTCAAATGTAACATTTTGGGTGTACGTCGCATGCTAAAAAAGTATTGCAATGTCCTCGGACACGACGTTCTAGTCGAAAGTTTAGTAGAGCTCTAGTTGTCACTTCTCTTCAGAAATTTTGGGTAGAATGAAAACAGGTACGCCTCTTCAAAAACAACGGGATGGGACTTAATCCTTTGTTTGGGTTGGACAGCTGAAAGTAATAACTTAACTATTGGTCCTGAGTACTCCAACCGGGGCAGGAATTGACACCTGCTAAACTGGACACCTGATGCAGGGATGATCTTAGTTCCAAAGAGAATCGGACTCCAAAAGGTTTGGTTTCATTATCATTGCACTAGAAACAACACGAGGACTTTTGACGACAGACCAAGAAATTTTGAACCTCAGTCAAGTGACGAGGAAGACACCTGAGCCAGCATCCTCTCTACTAACTTCCCCACCACGCCAACCCACCGGTGGATTTTGGGCCCCGACAAATTTAACGGGCATCAGTTCCGGATATGTAGCTCTCAAAAAAAGGTCAAAGTTCATGAGAAACAGGAATGTTGTTTATCCTTTATCATGAATCCAGATGTCCTTGATGAGGACCTAGTCCGGATGTAAGGACGGACCACTAACAAATTTGCTAAGTGTTGTCGCCGCATATTCCCCCTTCAGTATCATCGCGATGATACGAAATAATCAGGGAAGTGAACATGACGGACGGAACGAGTTCGACGAAGGTTTGTCTTTGCTGGTGTGTAGAGAAATATTTTGTTGCACTAGGAGTGATGTCTGAGACAGTATTGGGCATAAATGTCGCTTTCTCACTCTATCGATGGAAATAGTTGAAGGTTTTCCAATAACGTTGACTTTAAAAAGTTTATCACTGCGTTTAATACCAGGAATGGTCCGTTATAGGGTGCTTGCAGAGGGTGACAAACTGAGTCGCGCCTCAGAAATACATGTGTGCACGTTTTTAAGTCTTCGTGTACAAATATAACTTGTTTTGCAAGTGAAACAGTTGGTTTTGGTTTAAGTTGCTGCATGTGATGACGAAGTTGTTCAATGAGCTGGGCTGAATAGCTGTCTGCTTGAGTATTATCCAAAAATTCTTCTGGTAATAAGGATTTTTCCGCACACCAATTCGACAGAAGTATAGCCTATATTTTCTTTCAAAGATGCTCGAAGACCAAAGAGAATAGTGGGAAGAACTTTCGTCCATTTTTCAGTTGCGTGGAACATAATTGCTGCCTTTTTTCCGCGCATAATTGCTTTTGCAGGTGAAACTCCTCTATCAATTCATTGCTTTGAGTGTGATACGCAATTGTGCGCATTCGTTTCACTTCGAGTAGCTTGGCAAGAGCCCTAAGCAAACATCATTCAATTTTTTAGTTGTTTTTATTACCGTTGCAATTGAAGCAACACGAGGGTTATTGGCGACGGACCTCGTAATTTTGAACCTCGGTCAAGTGACGAGGACGACACCTGAGCTGCCCCCCTCCTAAATTCCACACCACGCCAAAGGGATGATTTTGGTCCCCGACATATTTAACGTGCATCAGCCCCGGCTACAAAGAGGGTCTTTGGCCGCCAAGGTTCGAACCCGCGATTGAACGAAAACCACCGGTCACGAATCCGAAACCATGACCACTAGGCTGCCGCAGCCAGACATGATTCGAATTGACATTCTTGATCAGTCGTAATTGTAGATGGAACCCCAAAACGAATATTCCAATTTGTATAAAATGCGTCAGCTACTGTTGTAGCTTAAATGTCGAGAAGAAATGTAGCTTCTATCCATCTTGTGAAGCCTTCGATGGCGATCAAGTAGTAAGTAAATCCATTTGAAAATTGATGCGGCCAAGTGAACATGATCAAAACGTGTCGACGTGTCACTGAATTTTTGAAGTGGCGCTGAAGTATAACGATACACCTTAGAACAGTGGTTCCCAAACTTTTTTGACCCATGGACCTCTTTTTATAGTCAAAACTTGCCCACGGACCCCCAAGTGAAAAAGCTACATAAATGCATAGTATAAAAATTACAAATTAAAAAAAAACATTTTGTTGAAGAATTTATTGAAATTATAATTTTTGTTTTAAATAAAATTTTATAAAAAATTAATGACTTGGATCAACATGATGAGACGTTATGAGTGTAACTATTCACGTCCGGCTCAATGTTTGGGAGTAGCAACCGCAAATCCCCACGACCACTAATTTGGAATCGGATTCTTTGAGTGTGTGATGAGATTCATAACGGCACTCAATCCACGTTCTACCAAATAGGAAGACCGGAAAGTAGTCAACAACTTCCGTACAATAAATAACCCATAATGCAGGATATAAAATTGGAATCTGTTTTCGTAACCAAAATTTGTGGTATTCTTGTTCAAAAATTGGTTTCAGTTCCTAATTTGTGGATATTTCAATAAGTTTCTCCTGTATTAGTATGGATTCATCTGTATTTGGGATCTGAGTTTGTCCCAAAGCGCAAAAAAGAGTTCAACACCCAGTAGGGAATATCTAAGTGAAGAATATATTCAAATTTTTGGTTCAGGTCTGTAAGGAGAGTCGTTGGGTGTTGACAGTAAGGAAGCAAATTTTCATCTTTATTTTGCAATTTCAAAAGATTTGAAAACTGAGAACATTCTCCTCTTCCCAAGTTTTGTTTGTACAGAAAAAGTTTAGCAACAAACGCAAATATTACGCTATTACTTTTGATTGAATTTAATTCGTCACCTTGTAGTTTCAAATTAGCTTCGTTAAATTTGGCAAATAAATTAGTCATATTGGCTACGTTATTTTTTGAGTTAATTGAATTGTGTCGCAAACCATTGTCTTTGCTTACCAGAAATTTCAACACTGAATCAAACAGCGCATAAAATCGATTTAAACATGCACTTTTAAATAAACAACGTACTTCTGTGTGAAGTAGTAAACGATTATAAACTTCATCATTTCCCAAACAAAGTTGAGCACATAATCTCTCATTGAAGGCATTCCTTTTAATTTTATCACCTGCTCTAATGACATAATCCAGTGATCCACGCAAACGTTCACTAAGATTTTTTGCGATTAAATGATGTCAATGAATGACACAAGGTACTGAAAATACATTCGGTACAGCTTGTTTTAAGTATGCCAGAAACCATCGGTATCTTCCTACCATTACCAAAGCACCGCCAGTAGCAACAGAAATTATATTAATCAATGGTATAGCTTTTACATTGAAAAAGCTTTTAATTCAGTAACTAACGTTTCACTTTTCCTATCGGATCTCAAACATTTAGCAAAAAACAATTATTTGCAATTTTTTTTTTTTCTTTTACAAATCTTACATAAGCTAAAAGTAAAGCTTCATTTCCTGGTAAAGTGGACTCGTTAGGCTGTATAGAAAATTCAGATGTTTTTAAGTACTCACATAAATAATTTTCTACGCAGTGACCAATTTCGTCAATCCTTTGTACTATATTATAACTCAACTTACAGCTGGTAAAATAAGTCCTTCACCAATAGTGTACGACTTTCCGGACTTAACAATCAATAAAGAAATGTTATAAGAAGCACGCAGTCCATCATTACCTCGCTTAGATGTTGTCCCTGTGTGTTGTTGCAGTGACGGTGTTTTCAAATATTTTTCTTTGACTGTTTTTAAAAAAAGTTCAATCTTTATCTTTTTGTAACTATGGATTTTTATTAAAAGTTCCTTAAACTTGGAAGGTTTCATTGAATTATTTGACATAGTTTTATTACAGACAGGTAAAGTATTATTTCCTGGTGATGAAATAAAGCCATACTTCAAATATTCAACACAGTAATGCCGGTATTTTTTCTTCGGCTTACTCATACTGTTATCTGTTAAAAAGGGCAAAAAAAGATATAAGAAAATTTATATATCAAGTGTTTTAATTGCAGCAAACCACTGTTAATTAAAATTAATTTTTTCAATGGAATGCTGCAGTAAAAGCCTTTTGAATAAATTATTTGACGTAAGGATAAAATTTCATGTAATTTTTGAATTAAATATAATTCTCAATAATTAACTACTTTCAAAAAACATCTATATTAAAAAAAAAAAAAAAACATACGGTCTCTTCCTAAATTTTTAATTTAAAAAAAAGTAAACCTTAAACTAACGCTAAGGGATTACTTTTTTTTTTTTTTAAACTTTTTACTTTTTCAATATATATAAGGATTACTTTTACTTTTTCAATATTGTAATCCTTTACCTAATGTTAAAGGATTACTATATTGAAAAATGCGATGTATAATTTTTTCAAAAGAGATCAATTTTATTCTAATACACATACGTAACAAAAGTACACTCTTTGCGTAACAATACAGAATATGCGACTATACGAAAACTAACGCTAAGGAATTATTATATTATTTTTAAGATGTTAACTAATACTGTAACTAATCCTTTAACGTTAGAAACTGTATTGAAAAATGTTATGTATAATTTTTACAAAAGAGATTTCAATACAAAAAAATGCAACTATACCTAAACTTCCAACTTACAATACAAAACTTCTTTTTGTCTAAGACTGGAAAAATTTGTTTATATACTCTTCGTATCAGCATTACATGGAACTAAATTTTTGATTAAATGAACGACTCTTTTATAGTTTATGTTTATATTGTAGACAAGTTATTGCGTTTCTGTATAAAACTGTTTTCGGCAAACTGTCTCGCACCATGCCATGCTTGTATTAACTTAGGTAGCTGGCGCCATCTAAACTATTAAATTATAGGCGTATGTCAGTGGATTTTTTTCTATTTTCATTTTTGAGGGATTCTCTCAGATTTTTTATTTTTATTCCGTTATCATTTTGTTGTTATATTGTTGTAAGCGTGTTGATGGAAATTGAAAGCTTAAATTTATTGAAGTAAATTGACAATAACTAAGTTTTAGTAATAACATTAAAACAAGTTATACACACCATTGTTACTACAAGTGACAAGTTAGTGGAAATAAGTTTTGTCAATGTTCATTCACAAAAAGTATTATATAACGCTCAATACTTTTGTTACATACTGTATTTTAAGCACCACTTGTATTTATATTTTACTCAGGACGTAAAAATCGCTACTACTTTATTTATTTAAATTTCCATAATAATAAAAATGGATCACAATTTTATATGAAATATAAAATTTGCGTAGACCCCCTGAATGATATCGAGGACCCCTGGGAGTCCGTAAGGACCACTGCCTTAGAACATTGGCATAAGATACATTGCTTAACCGAAGCTATGAAATCTTTGTTTATACTAGGCCGTACGTAGCGGCTAAGAACTAATTCCGAAGTAGTTCTAATTGCAGGATGAGCTAAATTGTGGATATTATCAAAGCAAAATTTTCCTGAATTTTTCAGGTACGTAGGGACGTGCCGTATTAGTTTCTAAATCACAGTATAATTCCACATCAGAATTCGGAAGTTTAATTTTTTCCAAATTTAAAGAATTTTCAAAATTTAAGAATTTGTTAATTCGCTATCATTTGTTTGTGCTGATGCGATTTCGTGACAGTCCATTGGACCTAAAAGTTGGATCTCATTAATACGTTATAAAGAATTAGCGACTATATTATCAATACTTTTTTGATGTATTGGATACCAGTTGTGAACTGAGAAATGAAATCAGGTTGTCGATTTCGTCTCGGTGAGCATTTTTCAGACTTTTGTTTAAAAAGCAAATGTTAAAGGTTTATGATCAGTAAATACAAAAAAAAAAACTGTTTCCTTCTCGCAAAAATCTGAATTTTTTAATGTTTGAATAGACTGCTAATAGTTCCCTATCGTAAGCACTATATTTTATTTGATATCCGAAAGTTTTTGCGAAAAGAAGGCTAAAGGTTCGAGTTCTGTTGCGGTGTTTTGATTCAGTGCCTCACACACTGCGTAATCCGATCCATGTACCTAAAGTAAAAGTAATGCATTCGGTGTTGGGTGAGCTAAAATTGCAGCATTTGCAAATACTTGTTTTGATTTTTCGATAGCTGCACTCATCTGATCAGACCAGGGAATTTTTCTCTTATCATTTCATTTTGATCTTTTCAAAAATTCGCTAAGAAGTGCTTGAGTGTGAGCTGCACAAGGCAGGAATCTACGATAGAAATTTACCATTCCTAAAAACTGTCTCAAGTCTTTTACAGTTTCTGATTTTTTGTAATTTAATATTGCTTTTATTTTTTCTGGAAGAAATTTCGTGCCATCTTTAGTAATATGATGTTCTAAAAATTCGGTTTCGGGAACACCATAGATGCATTTTGAAACGTTAAGCTTTAGACTATAGTCATTTAATTTTGTTAAGACCTATAGTCATTTAAGTTTGTTACGCGTTGTTTGTGAGTTATCTCAATATAAGAGAACACTAGAATATCGTCTAGATAAGTATAATAAAAATCTAGACCTCTTAAAACCTCATGCATAAATCTTTGAAATGATTGAGCTGCATTTTTAAAAGTCCATAATTTAAATATGGAAATTCAAACAAGCCAAAAGGAGTAATAATTGCTGTCTTATGTATATCATTTTCATGAATTGGTATATGCTGATATGTACGAGCAATATCTAATTTTGAAAAAAAAATTGTTTTCCCAAGGAGCAATTGTCCAAAAACTTGAATATGGGGAATATGATATGAATCAAAAATCATATCAGCGTTTAAATGCTCTATAATACCCAAATTGACATATGCCGGTAGGCATTTTGTTAACTACATGCAAAGGGGATGATCACAGTTGCTTTTAGAAGGCCGACTAATTCCTCGTACTATCATAGAATCAAATTCTTTCTTTGTCTATTTAAATACTTCAAGTCGAAGTCTTCCAGTTTTTGTGTAGATTGGTTGTCCTTCAATGAAATGAACGGTGTCATGTTTAATTGTTTGACCGTGAATAGAAGGATTTGTCATTTCCGGATATTATTTAAGAATGTCATGGTAAATAGAAAATTCAGAAACAGTTTTGACATTTATTTGATTAATTTGCTCCAAACTGCCAAGATTTGTTGGAGTATATAAGTTTACGTTTTTTAAGATCAACTAACAATCCAAAGTTAGTTTTGAAAAAACTGCCCCAATTATGGGAATGGAAATATCGGCGATGATGAAATTCCATTTAAATTTTCTTCTAAGGCCTATACTTAAATCTATTAATTTATGACATAAGTTTTATTATTTGCAGCGAAAAGTTCTAGCATATGATAGTTATTCATTTGTTTATCGTTAAGTGGTGGAATACATGAAACATCGCTACCTGGTCAACTTTCATATAGTACGCACGTCAAACACATGTAATCTATCGGAATTTTTAGCTATAATTCCGCTTCTTGAAATTAGTTACGGAATAGCAGCAGAATTTAGTTTTCCCAATTGAAGTTGTATGAAGGAACACATTTATGAGTTTTTTTCCCCCTTATATATGCCATGGTAAAAGCAATATGAAGAATTCATATTATTTTTAGAAGAAAATGTGCGACTTTTACTCCGAGAACGATTACATTGAGACGAAAATTTTCGCCTATGACGTTCACAGGTCAGTTATCAACTTGAATGGTCAATGCTTTTATTTGTTTCGTTAAAACAGATTTTAGTTTAGTTTTTATTAACGTCACACTAGATGCAACACAAGAGCTATTGGCGACGGACCTCGTAATTTTGAACCTCGGTCAGGTGACGAGGACGATACATGAGATGGCACCCCATCTCCTAACTTCCACACCACGTCAACGGGAGGACTTGTGGGCCCCGACAGATTTAAAGTGCATCAGCCCCGGCTACACGGCGGGTCTTTGGCAGCCAAGGATCGAACCCGCGACTGAACGAAAACCGCCGGCCATGAATCCGAAACAATGACCACTAGGCTATCGCGGCCACTACGTTAAAACAAAAAGAACATCATTTGATTGAGTATTTTTGCTATGTGGGGTTACACAAACTATTTATTGTGTGAATCAGATATAACTTCACAAATTTTGTCTGCGAGTTGGGCTAATTGCGTAAGGTTCTCGGTGGAAGTAGATAATATCGTTTGGACATTAACCAGAAACCATTGCAGCACATCCGAAGATTTTTTAGGAAATCTTCTGTTACTGTACTTAGCGAGAGATCCCGCATTTGTCTAAGTAATAAACTAGAGTTTATCGCCAAGATGCAAATCGGAAAGTAATTTTTAATTAACTGAATTTACTCGTACTTTAAGTTGATATCAGCATGGGTAAAGTGCTTATCGCACTTACAATTGCAATTCAAACGTAACATTTTGGGTGCACGTTGCACGCTAAAAAAGTATTACAACGTCCTCGGACACGACGTTCTAGTCGAATGTTTTGTAGAGCTCTGATTGTCTCTAAAGCGAATATAGACAGGAAAATAATTTTCTTAAAAAATACGAAATCACCAGGGGGCGCTTACATCTTGAGGGACAGAGAATATCTCCCTGAGAAAAGGACAAAAATAAAATGCATTATTTTTACAGTCTCGATACGTTTTGCCGCCATTCGATAAGCGCCATTTTTTTTTTTCCAGCTTGTAGTAAGAAATTTTTCTTTCATTATTTGATAATTATTTTACATAAATATTATTTTAACTAGTTCCGTATTGCTTTTCACAAAATTTTTCCTTATAATTTTTTAAAATGAAGAATCCCGCATTTTCCCTTGAGTTTTTGATGAATTAAGAATTTTTATTATTACAAATAATAAGCTTTGACAAAAGATTCTTCTAATAGTGAATGAGTATAAAATCATGTAATTTCTGTTTCAATTTTCCTATTATTGTTCTAAAATCACAGGGTTCAATTTCATTTAAATTTGAGAAAGTAATTACTGTTTTGAAATTTTGTCGAATGAAAAATCCATAACATGTTAGGGAAAAAAAAGACAAATGTTTTCACAGATTATATTCTTTCTTTTTGAATGTCATTTGTATGTTGTGAATATTAATAAATTTCTAGGGTTTTATATTTGTCTAACCTCGTTATGCAATTTAAAACTTATTTAATTCAATAGGTTCTTGCAGAATATTATGAAAAAGAAAGTTCTGTTACTTCCGTGAGTATTTGGTATTATTAAAATTTCTTCTTATTAGTCTTTATTAAACTTTTTATTGTTATTTAATTTGAACTCTATTTTGTGTTTGCTTTAAACTTAGATACGATTATAATTCAAGTATTTTAAATATTCTTCATAAGGTTTTGTCAAAAATAAATAGCTTTCAATAAAATTTCTATTGTATTATCAAGTTCTTTTTATTTGTCTCAAACTACATGATCATACTTAGCATAAGTCTGAGGCCTTTTATGACTTAATTATATGAATATGTTAAATTTTAAGATGCCTACCAAATTGTAAACATAGTTCTATAGTAAAATAAGGAGTAAGTTAAGTAATCTCTCAAAAAGTTCAATTAATGTAGCTTTTTATGCTTTAGAATCACATAAAAGCAGGAATTGAGTCAAATTCATGAAATCAATTGTAAATAAAAGTAATTCTGAATAAAACTCTTGTTAGTATAAGCTTTCCTAGTTTATTAAATGCTGTTATCAACCATTGATTATTTTACTGGCTTGTTATTTTTCACTCTTAGTTTAATGCTTTCTTTTTATAATATTTCACATGCAATGCTTTAAAAAGTTATTTTTTTCTCAATTATAGAAGTCCAAATGTAATTTTTTTTACATCTAAAATGTTACACTAACATTTATAACAGTATCTTAATGGAGACAATTACTTATAATTTCCAGCTTTTTAGAGTAATAAAAAAATAAAATTAACGAACGTAACCTCAATGTATATTTTTCTCAGAAATATATTAATTTTCTGTAATTTATCTTGTATTGACCTTGCACTCATCTCGATCTTTATAAAGAGTCAATAATTCTTTCATGTGCTAAAGACTGTCTAAACCTATCTTTACTTTTAATGAACAATACCTCTTTTTGTAGGGCAATTAATGGTATTGACCCTAAATTTAATGCTTTCAGTTAAACAAAGGAATGAAACATTTGATTCCCTGAGTGAGCTCTTTCTTTTATACCAGAAATATGTTGATTTTGATACTAAAATTTATTCTGAATATACATGTGTTACTCTTTGTTAAGAGGCAATGCCATTTTAAAATTTAACATAATTTTGTAATTTCTTGGGCAAGTAACAGGTCGAAGCAACTCATTTAATAGCATTTCGACAAGAGATTAAATTCCGTTAGACCCAAGAGAGAGAGTTCCAACTTCCATCCAACCTATACTATTATCCTGGGTTCAATAACTGCAATATACTTTTAAGCATTATTATAGAAAATATATAAATGAAGAGATTATAGAATATACTGCAAGATGATACATTTATATATTCACAAATAAATTATGCTTATATAATATATGTAAATATCTGGTATAGAACTTTCAAATGTGAAAATGTATTTATTTTTTACATGTTTGAAAGATGAGTGGCACAATTTTTAATAGGTTTAGGTACATTTAAAAAATCAATGATAAAAAATATTTGCCAACTTTATACCATGTACAGAAAGTTGAAATGTTAGTTAAATAAATACGTGACAGTAAAATTTTACATTTTTGTACAATAACTATTAATTTGAATTGAATGTTTTTAATAGCTGGATACAAATATATATATATATATATATATATATATATATATATATATATATATATGGAAACCTGTTTTTGTGCAGTAAATGAAAATTTCAATGACATTTAAGGATAACTGACGAAGTTATCAAATTAAAAAAATTAGTAGGTTTGATTGGCCATTTAGTTATCTCGATTTTTGACATGTATTTCATCAAATTACATATTGTAACCTTGACTGAAGTTTGGAAAAAGTTTTCGATATTGAACTGCATAAATCATACTGCTACAGCAATTACTGAAATAAAACAACACACATTAATTGCATGCTGGAAAGCGTCTAGTGAAACAACAGTCATCTCAAAAACTGATCACCAACAACATGGTAACTGAAAAAAAGTCAACCCTAAACGAGTGCGAAACAGTAGAGACGAAAGCGATTTTGAACTAGTTTACCACAAGAAAGTTCGAATATTATCACACTACGAAGGAAAATGGCTATACGTTTTGAAAAGTTTTGTATGTATAAAAAAAGGACTTATGTAAATAAAATATTTAAAAATGTTCGCATGTGTATTTTCTAAATCAAATTCTAAAAGGTTTGGCGAGATTCCAAGTAGCTGCCAAACCTCAAATCTTTATTTCGTTTAAAAAAACAATTCCTAGTTATTTCGTAAGGTTTTGAGTTATTTTCTACGTCAGACATTTTTTTATGCGATCCCTATTCACCACATAACAAAAACTACTTTTTAATTGTGTTGCGAAAACTATTTTTTATAGCTACTCGTGAAATTTTGTGCGATTTTTTATGCTTTTTCTTTTATGCGGTTCCTATCCACCGCACAAAAACAGGTTTGAATGTATATATATAAAATTTATCATTATGGTAAGCTATTGGAAATTTCAAACTCTAAACAAACATAGATTATGTACACATCTGATATTTTTATTTTTTCAGGACACACTTTCAATATCTTTTTATTAAAAGTTTGTTAGTTTCTTTTCTTATAAAGATTGTGTTAAATTCAAATACTAGATGCTTTCTATAAAGCTAGATTATTCATAATTTTAGTCTTTAGAGAACGTTTGTTAGTGAATTTTTGTAGTACACCCCTGCATTCATATAATTGTGCCCATAATCAGTATTCACATAATTGCGCTGATATTGTGGATGAGAAATTGTTAATTCTATGTGTATATATATATATATTCAAGTTTTGTTTTAAAATAAAAAATTTTCTTTTGTACATGGAATTTTCCATTGGACAGAATTACATTACAAGATTAATTGTAGTTCATACATTGGAACAAACATTTAATACATTTTTATAAACTATTCATGAAAATTTTTCAGGTTACCATAACTTTAAAGATAAATATAAAATTGAATGTGATATAAGTTACTATGAAATAATAATATAAATAATATTTACACTTTTCTAAGACTTTTATAAATGAAAATGGCCGTAGGGAAGCTATACAAAATACTAATAACAAATTATTCAGTTATATTTCTTTACTATCAAAGTTAACAAAGTATATTCAGATACTGAAATCTTAGGTTGCCAGATTTTCTAATCAAGCACTGATAATTTGATTTCTTTAAAATATCTCATTTTTATGTAAAACCAATTGCACAGTCTGATTCTAGCCAACAATATTAACATTCTTTCTATCCTTTTGTTAAATATCAGTTGTAATTAATTAACATATTAATACTGGTATACACTGTTTACATTAAATATCCATCATGGAGAGATATTTGTTGCATCTTCAAAAAAAAATCTTAGATTAGTAACGAAGGAAGTTAAGAAAAAAAAAGACTATAAATTAGATTTTAAAACTGAATACTCTTTTAGGTACTCACCAGTTACTTTTCATAGCTTTTTGAAAGAAAAAAAAAAAGAAGTGTTGTAAATTTATTGTTTATAATTTGTTTATTCACTTGAAGGCTAATAATTTACCTCCTAAAATTTCCAAAGAAATGCTTCCAAAAATAAATTCTCTTAATTTTTTTTATTGGGAAAAACAAAAATGTTTATAAACTAATTTTATATCATAAGAAACCTCTCAGAAAAAACAAGAATATGTAAAATGTACAGTTTATCCTAATTTACCACCCACAGAAAAAAAGTATTTCTAAAAAGTAAATTTTCTGCAGAAATATATATATATATATTATAATCTTGCAGTACCAACTCTTTAGTAATATTTTTCTCTGATATTTCATATTTGTAAACAAGATGAATATTTCCAACTTTTTATATTGCAATCATTTGTACATAATATACAGAAGCACTTGCATAAAGCATTTTTCCTGTAATGAAATTATAAATGCAGGAGAGTTCAATTCCATGTGCAACCTAACTATAATGTTAAAAAAAAAAAAAAAATACCAAATTTTGTGTTACTAACTGTTACAAATGTGAATTTATATTTTAAGCAGTAAGCAACTTATAGTTAAAACTTTCAAGAAGTGCTTTTTAACGCATTATTTTTAAAACCTTTTTCTCAAATAGAAAGAATGAAAAACTTTAGTAATACATGGCTATTTATTCATTTTTTATAATGAATTTAGACGCACCCATTTATTTTCTACACCAATTTTGTATGATATTTAAAACAATAATTCAAAAAAATTAAGCTACAATGCAACTTTTGGAAATGCTTAAAAAAAATTTAATTAATAAAAAATACTGTTACAAACTTCATAAGCAAACGATACAATTTAAAAACTTAATTATTCGAAGATCAAGTAATTTCAAAATTATGCTTAAACTTCTTTAAAAACTAATGGAAGCCTTGTTGCATCAAGAAAAGTCAAATTTTATTCCTTTCCTCTCATATTCTAACATATTAGCATTACTAGTGTCCGATTCTACTTGGATTTCGGATTTTTCCGGTCCGTTTGAATGTTGATCTCGGATTCTTCCTGTCCAAATCATTTTTTTCCCCCATCGAAAAATCCCTATTCTCTAAGGATTTTCCTGTTTTTAAACTTATGTGATTGTCTCTTCTCTTCGGAAATTTTGGGTAGAATGAAATTGGACACGCCTCTTTCAAAACCACGGGACATAATTCTTTGTTTTGTTGGATAGCTGAAAGTAATAAACTAACTATTGGTCCTGAGCACTCCAACTGGGGCAAGAGTTGACACCAGCTAAACTGGACACCCGATGGCGTTCTTGGTTCTCAGGAGAATCGCACTCTAAAACGTTGAAGTTCATGAGAAACAGAAATGTTGTTTATCCTTTCACACGAGTCCAGATGTCTTTAATAAGAACCTTGACCGGATGTAAGGGACACTAACGAATTTGCAAAGTGTGGTCACCGCATGAGGAATTTGCCAAATTTCAACATAAAGTTGTGTATTTTGCTTAAGCGAAAATTATTTCTGAATTTATGCAGATAAATTTCAGATCCACCCATTCCATTTTCTTATTCGGTTCTTCGCTAACTTTACGATTGCTAAATAGAGATGACTTTTAATTCACCTTATAAACTACAGTGAGCTTCGGTTTCCTAAACCAACATTTAAATTGCTTCAAAAAGACTATCTTTTTGTTCAAAAAATTTATTTCAAAATATATTTAGGATTGGAACATAAGAAATATTTAGACCAAATTCGACAACGTTTTCGCGAGACCAAATGATGCGTTTTTGTGAAATTGAATTTTCCACATATCTGAGTACAGCTAATTGTATTCTTCTATTTCCGATTTCAGAATTGAGTTCAATTGAAAATAAATAAGCTTTCCCCTATCTTTAGGTTTTTCCTTGCAGGAAATTTTCTCAAGAATAAACTATCACAAAACTTTACTAGGTTAACGTTATGAAAATTCCATGCGCTTACAAATTTGTTTTTTTAAATTCCTCTCACCACATAAGTAATAAATAGCAACTTTTTCTTGCCCATGTCAGATCCATAATTTAATATTAGAAAAAAAAAAAAAACTTCGATTTATAAGACACAAAAAGAGATCTTTTCATTATTTAAACTTAAGTACTACAAACATTTATCTGAATAATACACAGTTCAGCAAAACAATTTGAGAATAAATTGAAATTAACAAATAGGCTTATTTAAGAAAATGACAATAATAAAGAACATAAAAGGTAATGAAACATGTAAGAAATTATATGGTCATTCGCATTCTTTGACGTGAGAATATTTAATACCATCTTATTCAGCTAAACAATTTTACAGAATCATTCTCCCAAAGGCAAAAGGAAATTGAACTCTGCCAGGAACAGACTTCCTTAGTTCTGTTAGTCTGATTCTGGACGTAAAAAATGCTTGTTGGTACTTCTGGGACAACCTTACCTACAAATATCCATTTGATACCTAAGAAGATGTCCAGCAACACCTGCCAATTAAACGAGGGGGAAGGTGAAAGTTTAACCTCTGTCCAGGAGAAACTTAATCTCTACGAGAATATATTTAAACCAGGAGGAGAAGCAGCATCTGTTTTAGAGCAGCAAGAAACTAGGATGTTTTGCGCGGATAAAAAGAAAAAAGCTGCCCCAAAATATCAGCCTGGAGAACATGTCTTTGTAGCATCACATCCACTGATCAACGCTTCACAAGGAGGAAGTTCAAAAGTAATGCCACGCAAAGATGGGCCCTACATGAGTTTAACATAGAGGTCAGCTTCATCGTATGAGATTATTAGTATTGATAATCCGAGGGTACCTCTTGGAATTTATCACACATCCGCTTTAACTCCTAGTAACAATGAGAAGGTAGACCCAATCATTCCCCTTCGTAAACGTGGTCGTCCACCAAAAGTCCCAAAGACTC